>CALNHX010010047.1:0-43764 GCA_940337035.1 Agriotes lineatus
TAAATACTCCAACCAGTGGTATACAGACCACGGTAAATTATTTATATTTTATATCTAAGTACGTTTCGCAGATCTCCCTAACTCCCTCCTTTTAGTTGAATTATTTTATTTTGGATTCACCTCATAGGTGTTGGTATAAATTTATGTGTTTATTGCGTTAAATATGTCAGCAATTATCTTAAACGCGTCAACGGTAAACGGAATTACACAATAAATCATTATTATTATTATTATTATTATTATTATTTACTTAAATTCAACCATTTAAATTTAATTATATCACTTTTGTTTTTCTATATTATAAGCATGATAATGTGTCTGATATAACTGTTAATAATAATAAAGTGCTAGTTTTTAATATGTGTTTGTTGGTGTGGAATAATCAGCACTTGTGGTGATTGTTGGTATGAATAACTGTATTGTCGACTTAACGTAAACGATATTTCCATGAATTTCCATACCAAATACGAGTCCTACTACGATAAAAATCAGTTATTTTGTGGGTATTAGTAGACTCGGTCTTAGTACCTTAAAAAATCATCATAAGTTGTTTGAATTAGATAATTCATATGTTTCTTTTGATTCAGTGATGTGTAAGTAGTATAAGTTATAAACAATATTGTTTATAGATTCCGTCGATGTTTATAATCACTTATATTAACTGACGTTTTATCTAATATCTTTAAGATTTTATGGAATCGATTATATTGAGTTTCCGAACTCAGTATACTACTAAAAGCAAAAACAACTTATTCTATTCCCAACTGAGGTTTTGTTTAAAATATTAAAATTACGTAAGTTTAGGATTTTACTGTTTAAAAGGTTGCTTTATTAAATTTCCAACGGGTGATCTAATTACCGTTTTGCATGTTAACAAAAAGTTGTCTAAAATCATTTCTTGTAGTGCTATCAAAACTAATTGCATGCGGATAAATATATGTGTTAAAGGGTCAATCCTTTCTTATGACCTTCTGGAAACGAGGAGTACTGGACCATTTTTATTGTTCTGGTATAGTATTCCAACCAGAAATTGGAAAGCTATTTAAAATCAGGCCAGCATTGAGAACAGTAAGTCATTTCGTAATTTAATTCATAAAATTACTGTTTGATTGTCATTCAGTGACATTTCGATAATAACCTTCATATTTGACAGATGCATTGGGAAGTTTAGAAGACATATACGTTTTTCAACATATTCTATACTACTATACGGTTTTAAAAACACGACTAGTACCTAATTAAATCATACATAATGTTACAATGCCTTAACAAAACAGTTACATGTACAGTTTGCAGATGAACTGTCATTACTTGAAAGCTGGTTGACATTAGAATATTATTTACTGATTGTATGAAACCAACTTAGACATGACTTACACTTTTCATGGTGTACTGGATTTTAAATAGCTTTCCAAATTTTGGTTGGAATACTATACTAAACTAATAAAGATTTATCATAATAAAATACAACAATCTACTGCACCAAAATTTTAATTGAACGCAACAAAGCTAGCAAAAGTGATTTTCCGAATACGATTAAAATTAAATAAACATGCAAATTGAAGATTATTTTCTGATTAAAACTAACACGGCCTACTATAAAAAACATTTATGCGGTACTGGTTATTTATAAAATTAAGCTAATAAACCAAGTATCCAGAAAATAGATAACTAAGGTTTTGTTTAATGTGCCAAGTTCTGACGGGTACATATTTAAAATAACAAAATTACTACAATTATTTCAAAAATTAAAATCTATAATACGATTTATGTGTTACTGGTACATAATTTTTTTCTTTATCCCTGTGATACGTAATATACAGGGTGTTATAGAAGTGATTACAAATATTTTAACCCGTAATACAATTCGCTAAACTGAACAACTTCTCCATTTATCATTTTTTCGAAAACGCCCTCAAAACTGAATTAAAATTGAAAACAATCTTACTCTAAAAATGCATACCCGCCTATGGAATAATATTTTAATTGAATGGCACAAAACACAAAAAACATTTCTTTGATATGCAAACCAACAAAAACTGCATAGGTACTGCAGTTTTAATATACTTGTGTCGTTCACCTTTAACTTAGATTGGCTTACCAAGCGACTCGTCAAATTTTGTGGAGATAAAGGATTGAGAAAATATGCGATTAAATGAAAAGCGATAAATAGAAAAGAGGTTCATTTTGGTGAGCACTATCACTGGTTAAAATACTTGCACTCATTTCCATAACACCCTGTATAAACAAGTCCATAACAACCGGGGCATAATGAGCGGGAAGTATAATTCATAAGGCCTGCTCATTGTCAGCGACCAATCACGTACCTCGATGCTTCGATGCGTATTCAGCAATGGTTTATCATCCACTTTTTGATCCATTATTAAAGTTATTAAATAACACTAGTAAGTCGTAAGTCATAAAATTGTGTATGCACCACGGGCATTACTTAGTATTTTGTACCCTCGGACATAAACATCTTTATGATGCCTTTGGTACATAAATAACTATTAAATTCTTCAACATATTTGTTCCAACTTAATAACCGACTTGCAGCGAAAATAAAAATTAAAGTTCAACGTTTTTCAACTGTTTAGTGTGAATCAACAAAAAATTGTGAAGTTTAATTGTGTCTATCTCCTACCGTTTACAACTTTCACATACAGTGTATTTTACGTTACCCTGGTAGTATGGAGACATAGTGGTAGAATGCCAAAATCTAATTTTTCTGGAAAGACTAAAAACCTCAACGTCTTGATCAATTTTTCTTAAATTTTATACTTGTAGTGAAGATTGGAAATAACGAAAAACTATTCGTTTAGTGTGTAGCTCCGTTGCACATAACACCAGCAGACCATTTGAAATCGCTTTCGCTGTTTGGGGGAGACTATCCGTAAGAATAAAAATATTTTTTAAAATAATTCATTTGTTCACTATATCCACGATTTTATGTCCGATAATTTTGAAATCGATATTTAACAAAAATTGCACAAACTTTAGGGAGAATGTCTAGTTGAATTAATCCCATTTGACCTAATTACACTAGATTAACAGTAAATAAAGTGTCAACCCTCCACAGATGCTTGCCTTTGGTCAATTGTATGGCCAATACATTATTCTTCCACCGAGAATAAAGTAGGTATTTTAAGTCTTCCATACAAAGCTACTACCAGATAAAGTAAAAAAAAACACTTTTTTGGCACTCACCATGGTTACAGACAATATTTTACTATTTTTATTAATTTTATTACTTAGACTTGAGCGCCAGAGTGGCAGAGCGGTTAGGGATCTCAGGCTGCGGTGCCGCGGTACGGGATTCAATCCCCACATCTGGAAACTGATGGGCAGCCCACATAGTCGCTTTAAAAATTGGGTACCGAAATCACAGTTGTGAAAATAGGGAAAGTAATAGGTAGTCGTCGAAGGCGTGATGCTAATCACATCATCCAGTACGCCGTTAACGGTGTGTCTGATTGATTGGATTTCGGAATAAGATATTTCGGCGACACCGACTCGCCTTGTGCCAGGCCATGTTCTTACATGGAATGAAGTGCTCGAACTTTGTTTAGACTTGACAATAGAATAAAATGAGCTTCTGGAATGCCACGAGTGTCTTTAAAACTGTGTTCACTCATATTTTTAAGAATGTAGATTTAGTGAAATATTCATAATTTTTAAATATGTGTACTATGTTCACATATTTTTTGCATGGAGGTTGGCAATAGAAGCTTCCCTAATTTAGCTGTGTGAAATTACTTTGTTAGGTTTAAGCGACGTTTACATTTGAGGTTATGGTTTTCAAATGCATATACGTTAGAAAACATGACAAAACCCTTCAAATGCACAATTGCCATTTTTAAGCAGAACGGGAAATATAACCTTAATAATTTTTATGTACAGTTGGTTCATTATCTATGTAATTCAGAGTAGGCGGGGATCATTCTTGCAATTTTTATAACAGTGCAGAAATGTGTCAATAAATATGTTACGTCACTCCACTTTTGACATTACAAGAATAACGTGGAATACTAGTTCAGCAGTTAAATTCTAATGACTACAACTAACTAATCAATTTAAAGCGATTCCAAGAATGTTTTATTACATTATATTCATATTTTTTCATACAGACACTAAATTATTACTTAATAATATTTATCTTCATCGGTGTTGTTATAGACTCTTAACCAAATTAATTTTAGTATCGTTAAGAGCTTCATTACCGCACTCAGTGCGGTAATGGACAGATATTACCGCACTCAGTGCGGTAATGAATATTACCGCACTCTTTTTATATAAAAAAATACATCGAACTAGAGTTTATTGAAGAAGATAAAATATTGAACAATACACGTTTGCTTGTGGCACATAACAAAACTCGTATGATTGCCGTAAAAATCGGCTCACTGCCTCGTTCTGGCAATCAATCTCGTTTGGTTAAGATGCTCATAATCAAACTTGTATCGTTAATATCTATAACAATTCATTGATATTTGTTAAACAAACGTGTACACTTTAAAAATATAAACAATCCGAAGACTACTAGAACTTAGAATAAGATAGAAAATGATCAAGTTATATGTTGTATGCAGTTTCAGTAATTTGCGTAATTGAAGACGTTTTTAATTAAGTACACGGAAGGGCTTACAATATTTACATTTTAAATGTTTCCCTTCATGTACTATCAAAATAAGCGGGCCATCTGGCAACAATATTCTATTCTGTCAAATGACAATAAGTGTGTTGGAGGTTAAAGCGGTTACAGAAAAAAATACAAATTACGTTTTTATTCGTGTGCAACTTACTAACAAAACTTCAAGGCCAACCTTCATGCAAAAAAAGTATGAACCTATTATAACTGCAGAATGTTAGGAATCGTTTGTCACCAAGTTTGTAGGTAATTTTATTTTTATTTGTCTTATCTACCTGACACTTTGATGTAGTGTTTTCCGAGTTAGACTGGTATGTTGACAACATAATGTAAAATTTCGGGAATTTTTTCATTAAATGCGTATATCCTACGAAAAACAGTTAATAAATTCGTCTTAGAAGCTTTTTTTCATAAACTTTACCTCTACAGATGTACTGTTAATATTTCTTACATTTTACTCATGTAATTTTTATGACAATAGCAAACGCTTGACAATCGATGTTACCAACGCCTATCTAGTGAAAAGCATTAATTATAAATTCATACTCAACTCTGTACAATGCTAGGAATTAATTAAAATATAAGTTACATAACTTTATACTAATTCAATTATAAATGAAATTAAAAATTAGTTATATTTACACCAGTTGAATTCGTTCGTGAGACGCCAATGGAGACTCAACAAGCGGAATCAATTCTGTTTTTTGGCGAATACGGTCGGTTCGGAACCAAAGTTCGTTGACATTAGTGCCATTTACACGTACGCTCCCATCGCGAAGGTTTGGAGCGAACTCCAAACGTGCGTGCCGGAGCGCGGGCCAATAATGCACGCGCCAATCGCGTTGTTACCTAAATCGTAACACTCCAGGCGTGCACACTGGACTGCAGTTTTAGAGCGTACAATCCAAAACTTTTAGTGTAAATGCGATTTCGTCAAGTATTGATGTGGCGTGTGGAATTTTAGAAATTCTAAAAGTTTTGGGTTAGCGCTTGGTTGATCAGTTGCAGAATAATAAAAATGTCCAAGAAAAAAAGATAAAGTGTGTGCAGTTGCATGCACAGGTTTATATATTTATTTGGAAACACTAAAATAGAAAGCACCGCGATCAGTATGGGTAAAGAAATGGAAGGAAAACACAAAATTTATATGGGCATATGACATATGACACTTGTACGTATAGTCTCTTCACTAAACATAAAAACACAAAGTGGCCTTTGATATCCAAAATTTCATCAGTGTACATGCAAAATTCACCTTTGTCTAGGAATGTATTTACAAAAAGTTCCTAAAACCATTAGGTTAAGGGTGTGACATTTACTACCCATCTGTCATAAATGTTGTAATTAACTACTTTTAAGGATATTATACAAATACTGTGGTGGATACTATTGACGTAGCGTTTACTAATGGGTATCTTTATTACATTTTATGAAACTTCAGGTTAGAATTTCTAGAAAAATATCTACTTTGACACTGACAGTGAGAAATATTAAATGTCATTTTTAAATTCAAATCTGCCAGTATGCAGGCGTGCAAACCTTTGCAAAACAAAATACAGAATCCCTAGCAGAAAAATTATATGCACATGCCAAAGTCAAAAAAAAATTAAATGTTTTTGTGTTTCCTGAATGCCCTATACGAGAGTTGCTTGAAAATGATCCGTATGATTATAGACATGGGAAACATTTATACATATCTATAAACTTTTCGAATGTATCTTTTGCTTAATACCGTGAGTCGGACATGGTCATTTTGAAAGGATTTTATTAAATATAAGTACTGGGTGACCATAAATGTTTCTGACGGTTTTTCTTAGGTTGACTTTGTTAATGTTGGTTACTCTGCTGTCAATTTTAAGTCTATGTCAAATTCGACGTTAGCAGATTAAGTTTTGTGTCATTTTGTGTCAAAACTGACGGAAAACCTAACCTGCTAACCTCGAATTTGACACAGATTTAAAATTGACAGCAGGGTAACCAACATTAACAGTGTCAACCTAAGAAAAAAATCACAACCATTTATGGTCACCCGGTAGTATTATTATATTAACACCAATCAAGTGCGCACTCCAAGCCTCACCATTTTGCAGAAAGAATTTTTATATTGCAAGAGCCTGGAGCGCGGTATTGGCGTGCCTATTACAACACATTCTTTGCCTGTACAGTTTTGGTGCATTTACATGCGCGCTCTTTGCACTCGGGTTTGGCGCGTCCGCTCCAAACCTGTACGAAAAACCGTGCGTGTAAATGGCACTATTGGAGAATTTACACAAATAGGTCATCTCAGTCGAGTGTCCACCACGTATGAACTTCGCAGCAGATGTTCACTTTCCGTTATATTACAACCCCGTAACAGCAACTAAATTTACGGCAAATAGAAGGGTTGCAAAATTTTTAATTATAGAGAATAGCTCATTAATACGCAAGCTGTTTATTACAGAACACAAATGTTAGGCATAAATACGAGTAGTATACAAATATTTTTGAAGATTGTTTTATCGTTTATAATTTTACTTTGGTAGCTAATATAAAAACCTCTTTAACTTGTGGATTTGTTTAAAAAACATTCCCCATCAGCATTATGTATGTAATGTATATTTAGTTGACGTTTGTAATGTAATATACGCAAATATGTAAATACCAGCGATTACTTGTACAAGAATCAACCGCTTCCAGTATTTAATAGGAGTACTTGGTAAATACTTCTTCGACAAAATATAAATAATGCGGTAACATATCTTGATTTTTATAAATATACTAATGAATTAGAGATTGCTATTTCTAGTATGAACTCATTTTTGAACAATAAATTAGTATTTTATGGTACGTTGAACACCTTTCAAAATACACACTTTTTACATAAGTAAAACTAAGTACCATATCTGTCAAGGAAGTTTAAGTTAAAAATAATTGCTAGAAATGACATAGGCATAAATATCTAGTGATTCACGAATTGCAACTTAAAATCCCTGTTTGACATTTCTCTTTGGTCAATGCTTCCATTGCTTCTTGCTGTGGCCTTAACACTCAACTGTTTTAATTAAATTTAATAAGATTTGCTCACAACGTGATTAATTTTTATTATTAATTATAATACAACAGTTATATTTTAAATACAAAAAGTATTATTGATTGAGTGATTATTAACTAACATAATGCGGACAGCCATAATATGTTATATTTCGTATATTTCGTTAATCCCCCTTTATTAATACCCGTTTTGTTATTAGTACAAAGCTATATATAATAGGAGGTACCAATTACTTTCTTTGTTCTTAGAAATGTTAGTATTTTAACAATAATATATAAATATCAAGTGATCGAATAAAGTTCCATTTAAGGTTTTCTGAAACAAAAACCATGTCTTGAATTGTACAGTACTGTTTTACTTTCTTTTATTTCGTAAAATAATGTACATACCTATAGTAATCATGATTTTTTTCGAACTTGATATTTTTGCGGAAACCCGTTTTTGTGTCTTCTGATTCAGAAAAAATTGTTTTTGAAGTGATGTGTGTCCTCTCTACTGCCTGAAAATCGGTATCTTCATTTTTTATATAAATTGGGAGGTCCTAGTGATTTTTTGTTAAAATCGGTCAACCGGTAGTGGAAATTTACTTTTATATCTTTTTTCCGGGAAATTTTTATATTTGTTTGTTACAAATTAATTTTGTGTTTGGTACGTATAGCTTTTGAAAAAATCTCAAAATTAAATGTAGACAAAAATTTCGTTATTTATACTTCCTTCGTCTTTTAGATTCGGGAAGTTTTCGCTATTGTATTCACGGAAAAATCATTTTGCCGGGTTCCTTCAGATATTTTGCATGCTGATTATATGTGTATCTGGCATGAAACCGAAAAAATTCCCGACAAATATATACAAGGTGAACGCTCTAAAAAATATTCTGTTTATTTTTGCGTTAACTGAGAAATAGATAAAAGTAATAATTTGCACATAGGTCAGGCTTTTGACGAAGATGAGGCCCAATAGATAAAGGGTAATTTTGTAAAAGAGTCGAAAAGTTTGAGCAAGTCCGTTCTCTCAAATAGAAAGGATAGCATTTATTTTGACGTTGTACATATATTTTTAAAGTAGGTAATTGTCCTTGTTAACTGATATTTGTGCCTTCAAGTTAGGCAATGAAAGAAAGTCGTATAATTGGTACACCTCATTTTTTAAATTAATAAATGTCAGCCAATTGTTAACAATTTATTACTGCTGGAAATTGATGGGATTAAAAGCATCCAGCTTGTATTCAAGAGGGTGGTAGTGATATTCAACGAGATGCAAAATGTGTGAAACTGTAAATACAGCAACAACTACTGAAGTGGCCCGATAAGTGAATTTTATTCCATTTATATACAGTGGTCCAGTTACGATGACGACCCTAAATGCTGCGCCGATGTATTAATTGAAGTTTACTTTTTTGTGACTATCTTTTTTTTATTCATCCCCGTGACTGCGGTAGATGTGAAATGGGTTGCTTCGGCGAAACATTTAGGTCGTCAACTTAGCTGGGTCTAGTGATGTAACATGTAAAATACTCAGGTATTTTTTATTTTTAGGGCTAAATACCCAGAATGGCCTGATTACAAATATAAAACTAATCTAACCAGTATGATTGGTAAGTTAAGGTGCTCTATTTGAATTTCATAAAAATGTAATAAAATAGCTGTACTGAAATCATATATAGCCCAAAATATACAGGGTGTTTCTAAAATAAGAGGACATACTTTACAGAAATATTCTATGACCAAATAAATCAAAAAGTTCTAATAAGCCCGTGTCTGCAAATGCAACTTTCCTAAGACATTAAGCTAACTTTTAATGTACGTCATTTTTAGAGTAATATGAAATCTGGAAGATCATGAATGAATGAATGAATGGTTTACGTTTACGTTGCTTGGAAACGTGGATAGTGTTATCAAAATTACTTAATTACGTTGCTGATAAAGTGAGTATACTATTGAAATTTGACGGACATAAGTCAAATTCAATTTCAACAACCCAATGATGAATTCTTCTGGTATGATTTTTATGTATGGTCATGTCAATGGGAAAGACTGCAAGGCTATATAAAGAGTGTTTTCCAAATTGACAACAGCCATTCATAAAAATGAACTGTTTTAATTGCTGAATAAAAACGTTAAACCTTAATATCTTCGAAAAGATTCATTTGCAGACACGAGTTTATAATAACTTTTTGATTTATATTTCATAGGAGAACACTTCTGCAAAGTATGTCCCCTTATTTCAGAAACACCCTGTATAACTGTATAACCTCTAGTCTTTGTAACAAAATTTCAGTAGGTATCACATGTTATAATGGTATCACCAAATGCGTAATTTTACAGTAAAAATAGGTATTTTGATTAATATGGTTACCTTTCTAGTCTGGGTTGCCAAAATTAAGATTCATCAATAATATTTGATGTTTACATTGACGTTTGCTAAATTTAATAATAAATTATTTAAAACTATTTTAACTGTCATGTGTAACTAGTTAATTTTGTAATTAATATACTCAAATTTAACGTTTAAGTATGATGTCTACTTGTTTAAATACGTTACGCGTCTCGTGGTGTTTTAGGCAATACGTCTAGTATAATCGATTATTTTCGATCGTCTAGTTATATAATATATGATTAAAGCCCGCCAATTTGAAAAGGGTAATTTTGATTAGGATAATGGAATATCTGGCTTAGAATACTTTTGAAGTGATAGTACCATTCGAGCGCTAAGTATTTCACTAGTTTGATTTTCAGCACTACCTTCTGGAATATTGTTTAATAGAAATTCTTTTTATGATTTTTGACGTTTACATTGACAAATATCTTGGAATTACTGAGCATCGCTGTGCTTCTTGTATTAGAAAACGCATACAAACAAATTAATTTCATGACTGAAAATTACAAAACGTCATACCACTCACAATGGGAACCAGTAAGACTCGTTTTGACAACCTTTGTAATGAATTATTGGACAAAGCAATCAAAAATAGTATCCCCGTCAATACAGTTACAACTGACAAATCCATACGGAGGAAATACACGGCATTTTGTGAAGAGAGAAGGTATACTTTGCAGCAGAATACGTCAATCAAATATCTTGCTACTGTATTGAAAGGATGGGGGTGCAACATGAAATGGTTGTGGGAGAAGAACTTGCAAGACCGGAATCTTCACGAGAATCATCAATTGTTTACCTAAATTGCAATATATTCATCAATTGTATAAATGTTACCAAAAATAATTAATACTGTACCTTACTTACGAAACTAGGTTCAAAATAAAATGCGAATATGCCATTTTAATTTCATTTCATCTCTTCAGGAAATAATCTTTAAATATACATAATTACATACCCCTTGTACAATGAAATCAATCTATCAAAATTATGCAAAACTACATTGTTAGCAAAATTTTGATTTTGAGCAAATGTTTTCGTTCGATCTTACGGTCTCCGGATTTTATCAAATTATTATGAACTTAAATATATTGCTAACGAGGCGAAGCGCAGCGGAAGCGAGTGACGATACATTTTCCAGCGAGTTATGTACGCTATTTTTCCCACGACCACAAAAAATACACATTTTTGCAATTTAATGAATGACAGCTTTATTGTGATATCTGGCAAGTCAGTAGATTGTCGGTAATTTTTATTTTCAGTAGTTTTTATGTTAAAATGATATATTTAGACCACTGTTGTGAATTGCGCATTTTTTCTTAGCAAACACGTTCGTTATGATAACAACCGGGTGAATGATATTGTCATTTTTCTGGCTACTTGACTGTATGGAAACTGCCACTTTCGTATGTGGGCTTGGGAAAAATTCACAGTACTCGAGATATAACCTATGACTAAATCATTCACTGGGATTTTTATTCACAACAGTTGGAAAAACTCACAATTTTCAACATAAAATTGAAATCCAGTTTCAGTTTGGTTTCGAATTTTGCCCTGATCGTGGAATCAGTTCTCGCGCACATTTAAAAATTCTTCAAGTACGTGCATCGGTAAGGGAGAAACTACAAAAATTAATTCATGAATTTGGTGGCGATGTGTAAACTACTATGAAGTATTTCGTGACTCAGCACGTAGAAGGAATGAATCACAAAGACAATAAAATAAGAAAGTAGAGTGTCTAAAATAACTCTTCTCACTACATTTACGGCAAAATAAATTCCTGTTTTCACTGCTTATTTTGTATTTTATAGCGCCTAAATGTATGCCAATTTTAATAATTTTTAATGCCTAATCATTCAGCTTTTACTTATCAGAAGCAATTTCTTTCGTCTAGCTATTTGAACTTCGGCAGCTACAATGTTTTTCTCGGTAAACCATTAATCTACCAGGGTACATGCTTATTCAAGTACATTCATATGCGCATAGTTTATTTTATTAAAAAAATAACACTATTAGGTGAGTAAAAGTGAGTTTAGCTTTATAAATATTAAAAAATGGATAAATACTTCATATTTAGGTATTTGCCCGAGGCAGAGGTAAATATACCCATTTATAAATACCCTACCCACTGGTTATTTACCCGATCCAAATCACTTGCTGGGTCACCCTATATATGCCAAACTAAGACCCAGTAATGCCTTGACAATTGGTGAATGTTTTTGCATTTCGATGCCGTTAAATTTCTATACAGTTTGCCAAAACGAAAGTTACAAGATCATAGATTTCTTTTCAAGTGTATAATCACATTATTTTTTGTAAATGAGCACTCACATCGTAAAGTAGATAACTGATTATGTTTTATTCTGTGGAGTACCTTCAATTATGGAAATCGCCCAATTGAATCATAAGCCCTCGCCACAGAGAACAGGTCACTTTCAGTGGAATGCAGAAAATAAATTCAGAAGTTATACGGATTTTACTTTTGCATAACAGAAATGATTTACATATTTCAGTAAGTTTAAGTTAATTTTTAATGGTATTTTTAAGAATATTTGATAGTTTTTCAATGAAATATGCAACATAAATGCGAATTTTCTTGATATACTGACAACATGTGAAATAATGATAGTTTTTCATTGATTAACTTTGAGTTTATAGCTTTGCATCAACAATAATCACATGGATTGTCGATTTAAACAGGTTATTTATAGAAGTTAATTCCCGGTAATAATAGCAAGCGCCGTGTTTAAAATGTTACTGTAGTCAAATTAAGCTTGTTTTGATTAAAATCCTTCTAGGATTAAGTTTATATCGAAACCTCAACCATTAAAGGTTCATATTTTACAGGAACCATTAAATAAGAAATTTGTTAGTGGCATATGATAGCTCTGCCACGCCTCCACTCCTCAACTGCAAGTAAAAGTATTTTTAATATGGTAATTACTGGACTAACGACAATTTTCTTTAAAAATAAGCTAATTTTGGTGCTGCAGCGATAAATACTGAATATATCCCATTGGTGTAACACCTTTCATCTCAACCAACCTGTTTTCACTGTCACGGTTGTTTTCCACTGGCAAGCCAACCTGCATGTTGATGTAATTAACAAACCCACCGAAATTTCCTCGTTCATATTTACTTGTTATTCGCTTTGTAAAACATATTTTTAATTAATATTCCCAAAATTAGAAGATGTGCATGGTTAAAAATAGCAAAACTAACTCAGGTAGCGATTATATAATTATTATCTAATTAATTATGTAATAACACGTATCAATAAGCTATCAAGAATGTCTACAAAAAATAAAGGAATAACTTGAGGAAAGTTGAATAATTATTTATGCACCACAGGTGTAAAATGCGACTTACAGTCTCGGGATTAACGAAGTTTACTCCAGAGGTGCATACAGAGATCTTCTCCCAAGCGTAAATCAAAATTTCCTGATTTTACATACATTCTTCCGATCATAGGTTCTTACTGCTTTTTTACCTTTAAAGCCGAACATAATCCTCGTTAATGATTTACTGAAAATAAAATACCTTCTGTATTTGAGTAGGAGCACACGCCGATGTGGTCAACTCGAGGCATTTAAAAAAAAATACTGAAAGCTAGTATTAACAATATTTTACACAGATGTAAGGATAGTACAGTGTTAAGTGTTAACCATAAAACTGTAGTATATTTGTAATCTAAAAATCTATAATCAGAGTTCAAATATTTAATTTTTATTAGCCATACGTAGAAAAGACTTAGAAGGGATGATTAGGAAAAAGAAGAAGACACGTGTGAATTTGTTAAGGAATAACAAAACATCGGAGCTTAGAGAATAATACGTATACATTCGTAGAGTAGTTAAAAACAGGGCGAAAGAAGTTAAAGGCGAATATTGGAATCGGGTGAGCATAAGAATCGACAATACGATTGGGTATAATAGAGCATCTGATACTTTCAAAACAATAAAAAAAATTTGAAATAATACAAAAAGCAGAGGGACTATCCAAACAATATACCCAAAACAGTGGATGACATTACTCTAATCTGAACAAGAAAATAGAAAACAATACAAGTGTACCGAAGAGAAGATTATAAAAGGAGATTCAGTGTATGAGATTACAATAGAGGACATAAGAAAAGCACTAACGAAAGCAATCGGGGACACCAGGTGCAGGAAAAGTAAGGATGGAATTACTTAAATATAGTAGAGAGACGGTTATAAAATGTTAATGCATTAGTTCTATACTTTAGAAGAGAGACACGAATGTATGCCAGTTTTGGCTTGAGTATTTTCTAGATAAAAAGTAAAATAGAAGAAGGAAATGTAAGATTAAGTGCTGAACGTAGCGGATTCAGACAAAGCAGAAAAATATACAAAGTTATCAATTATGGAAAGCAATGCGAAGAGTAGGGATAAGAACAAAGTAATTAATATAGTGAAGAAGATCTGTAGCGACACACAACACCAAATAAAAATACGAAGTAAAGTAACACCAGCGATAAGAATCGCAAAAGCTTTTAAACAGAGTTATAGTCTATCACTTCTGCTCTTCAACATGTACAGTCCGTCTGACGGCAGACGGAACATAGAAAAATTTATAAATTTTCGTTATAAATAAAAGAATGGCATTGTAAGTGAAACCCAATCGTAATTTCCGAAACAAATAGCGATATGGTCTCCAGTACATAAAATGATTAGAGGAAGACCCAACTGGGAGCTGGAAAACGGGATACGGAAAGTTCGTTCCCCACATTTCGTTCCCCACATTTCGTACCCCACATTTCGTTCCGGGGATATTTCGTCTCCCCACATCTCGTACCCGGAAACTTCGTTCCCGAGCGAGCTCAAATTGTCTCCTAGATTACAGGGTGTTGAAAAACGAGTGCAGCGATCGGAATACAGTTAAAAATGAAAGATAAGTATTTTAATTAATTTATTTATTATAATAAACTTGTAAGAACAAAATAAATTGTATTTATTAAAAATGACGGTTTAATCTAAGTATATTCCTGATATTGTGTATAGGGCCATAATTTCTCATTCTGGACAACTTTTCTTAGTAATATTTTGCTGTATAATGAACAAAATGCGTAGTTTACCTGAAAAGAAAATAGTTTTTGCTTAACTGTCAAGGCCGACTTTGAAAAACTAAAAATTTTCTTAAAATTCTCTACAAACCGAGCAGGAATTATAATTCTTATTACATTTTTATGTAAAACTAAAATTAAAATGTAATTCACTCTTGTAAACTTAAGCTGGGGTCATACTGTATATAGTTCTTATAAGTTTATTATAATAAATAAATTAATTAAAATATCTTTCAGTTTTCTAACTGCACTCCGATCGCTGCACTCGTTTTTCAACACCCTGTAATCTAGGAGACAAATTGAGCTCGCTCGGGAACGAAGTTTCCGGGTACGAGATGTGGGGAGACGAAATATCCCGGGAACGAAATGTGGGGTACGAAATGTGGGGAACGAAATGTGGGGAACGAACTTTCCGCAAACCCTGGAAAACATACATTCAATTAGCTATGGAAGAAACAGCACTCAAACCCGCACAAGGCAATAGTCAAAGAAGAGATCTTTTCTTGCCTGCATGCATTGAAGCTAAATACAGTCTAAATGGAAGTTTAAAATTGTGGCCACGTGATGTTTTAGTGCATGATATCAGTCAGATCTCGAACATTTTTCAAAGAGCCTTTTTTGGATATTTCGTTTTCTTTAGTTCCCTTAGAAGGAAGTATCTTTTGGACTCAGTTTAATAAATCACTATAACTATGAAAAGACTAATAAACACTAATAACGATTTTTATAATCTACACAGATTACTCCAGAGTAGGATCTACCACAAAGTAATCTCAAACGGAGCTTAGTTTTTATTAGTCGCCGTTAAACACTTAATATTTGAATATATGCATATACAGCATGTGCAACATAGGGAAACACCAATGGTAAATTTAGCTAAGGATCAACGTGGTTTTTGTATAGTCTGTGCTACGCACAGGAGCGTATCGCATTTACCTTTTTGTGCGCATAAAACGTATTCATTTACATGGTTCTGGTCAAGTTATTTACTCAATTAGTGCGCTACACATTATAATTGTATGATTCATCTTCGCTTATTACAGTGAAATTTAATTTGAGAGGGTGTCCCATAATGTTTCATTACTTTTATTTTGTTTGTTTGTTATGAACAAAGTCTAGGCATGCAGAGTACCAGGTACCTTAGACACCGGCTGCTGTGATCAAGAGTCCTACTTAGAATTTTGCCGAGATTAAGGAGTTCCAACCCTAGTAACATCTATTACTGATTGTATAACATTAAGAATCTCTAAAAACTATGTAGTTCTTAATTTCATGGCCGATTAGATATGCATTAGATAATAAAAGCTACCATAATTTACCTCAATAAAAGTGAAATCTGATGTTGCTTTTGGTTAAAAAACACATGACACCCTAGATAAATGCGGCAATATAAAATTGTGCAAAATGTTCACTTAGCTTTACTTTTCTTATTATGTAAAAGATCCTTTGCTAGGATTAGAACTCCTTAATCGTGTGTGACCTTGACCATATGTCCGCAGCGGTCGGTGTCTAAGGTACCTGGTACTCGGCATGCCTAGGCTTTGTTTATAACATACAAACAAAATAAAAGTGATGAAAAATTATGGGACACCATCTAATAATAAAAATTAACGAACTGCTAATGTTGCGATTGCGTATGCCATCAGACACACTATGTAGCAAATATATTGATAGATATTGATTAGATAAACTTGGAAATACAATATAGAATCTTGTTTGTTTTATACAGACAAACTCTAGGCATGTGAAGTACTAAGTAGTACGTAATAACAATACGGTATCAGTAAAAATGCATAGGTGTCATTGCAGGGTCTAGGAAAATTCACCGCCAACAATTCACAGTCAGCAATTCACCGCCAGCAGTTCACCGGAATGCAATTCATCGCCACCACAATTCACCCCAACCGCCGCAATAATTCACCGCCATTATTCACAGCAACAAAAACGAATTATTTTTTTTAATTAAACTTTATGTCCTCGATTCCTTGAAAATGGATTAAGTAGTTTGTAAAAATAACTTCCAGTAATTGTCATAAGCAGTGATGCTATAGTTAGTACTTATTAAGTACAGCTATTAAAAGCCTATGTTCTAAATTGTATTATTTGCTGGTTTTTGTTAAAGTTTTTTAATAAAATGTTTTAATTTTTATTTTATATAACTAAATGAAACATGTTCAACTAAATTTTTGGTGTTTCTAAATTTTTAAATTCTTCACAAATAAATTAAGTTTTTGTTGCGGTGAATTATTCTAGTTTACTCCATATATTTCTATATAAATTTGATAATGTTCCTATATCAACATGTTCTAAATTGTATTATTTGCTGGTTTTTATTAAAGGTTTTTAATAAAATGTTTTAATTTTTATTTTGTATAACTAAATGAAACAAGTTCAACTAAATGTTTGGTATGTTTCTAAATTTTTTAATTCTTCACAAATAAATTAAGTTTTTGTCGCGGTGAATTATTCTAGTTTACTCCATATATTTCTATATACATTTGATAATGTTCCTATATCAACATGTTCTAAATTGTATTATTTGCTGGTTTTTGTTAGTTTTTTAATAAAATGTTTTAATTTTTATTTTATATAACTAAATGAAACAGTAGTTCAACTAAATTTTTGGTATGTTTCTAAATTTTTAAATTCTTCACAAATAAATAAAGTTTTTGTCGCGGTGAATTATTCTAGTTTACTCCATATATTTCTATATAAATTTGATAATGTTCCTATATCAACATGTTCTAAATTGTATTATTTGCTGGTTTTTATTAAAGGTTTTTAATAAAATCTAGTAATTAGGTTTTCTTAACAATATGTATATAAGGTGTTAAATGATTTTTCCAACAAAGATTGTGATCGAAAGATAAATATTACAAGTACAGTCGTGGGCGTATAAAAGTTCCCACTACTACACACCTGTGACCACCCATTCTTAATTTCAGTAATAATCTTTATACCTTTTCAACTTCGAATCATTGTCCTCTCTTTGCCACGATGAAATTAAAACATAATCTTAATTGAAAAATTGTTTTAGTTTATTCTCCTTATAAAACATTGTTGAAAAAATCCCATGTTTGTTCATATATTACTCGGATATGGAGTGACCACTTAAAAACTTTTTTAACTTAAAAACGAGCCAATATTCACATATAATCAAATTTGGAGAATATAGTAGGTGTGTTATTATTATTATTATGTTTATAAAATTCAACAAGTGACTACATGAAGAAGAAGAAGAAGTAATCAAATCCCTGTAGAAATTAATTTAGTTTCAAAATAACAGAAAATGTTATATTGGTATACACTATGCAGATAAAAAAGTATTGTTCCTTCACTTGTTTATTTCTATAATCAGATCACGTAAAATGGAGAAAACGAATGTATCTTTTCTAGCTTAGTTTCTTTATACTATTTTTTTGTAACCTTCTATATAATAGAAGCAATACAAAGTTGGGCGAGATATTGCATTTTTTGTGGTATTTAGAAAATATTCTGAAATATGTGTATGTATATAATAATTTAAATAATGTACACTAAGAAGCACTTGCCGAACCAGTTGCCCAGTGGCCCAGTGTTTTGGCAGAGAAACGTCAAAAAATGTTTCAATAATTTTTAACATTTTGTAATTTTCTTGGCTGCAGAAAAAATGCAAGTATTATTCGGATTAAAAGTTACTCTTGCTCGTCTGCTAATTTTTGAATTCGCTCCGTTATGCTGCGCTTCGCCTCGCAAATGCAAATATAACTGCTTATCATACAAAATGCCACTTTTAATCCTAATAAAACAATATACTATTTTAATACTAGAAGATGCATTGCGCCTACTACGTGATAATATTCAAGAGCAAGGGATAGTCGTTGTTTTACATCATCAAATTGGTGGGCTTTATAGGACTCATTAACAGAATATTTAAAGACACACGACTAGTCACGTTCTGTACTTGTTAATACGCCTAACGACATAACGCCCTTCTCTCCCCTTCAGATCACGCCAGCGTTATTTCGTATTTATGCAAATTAAAAATGAGTAAGTATATTCATATTTTTTAGACCACGTCTGCTTAGCAACGGGGTCTAAATCCCGAGCGAATGCTCAAATTTATTTAGGTTTTCAGCGAGTTTCCTCGATCAATAGAGTTCCACTTTCTCAGGAAAACGTTGAGTCAGTATTTTTACGCTGTCGTTTGTTTTATGTTGTTCCGAAATTAGTAATTGTTTGGAAGAGTTGCTTTTCTGCCGTAATTTTCGCCTAAAGGCATTATACCCATTTGTTGAATTTCCCAGGAATAAGAGGCAAAGCTCGGGTTGGCGCTCCTGGCAACTGTGTGCGGCCACCCTCTAACTGTGGCAATGAACTGAATTAACCTTTTACGGGAAACATCGTCTAAAAGCAAATTTTAAATTCGCGTTGCCCGGAGCCCCAGAAAATCGAAGAAATGTTTGCGGCGCCTTCTTTCATTCTGTAATATATTTTCTTTTTAATAACTAAAATTAAATATGTATTTAATGGAATTCAAATTTTTGAGAAGGAATTGAATAATACTGTTACTCTGGGTTTGATTTTGTGACACCACAGCATTTTGTACTAACCAGCACTGCCATACCAACCTAGACATTAATTACATCACAAAAACAAAAGAAAAATCGAGCAAACAGCTAGTGCGAAATAAACAAATACATCTTTAAGTTCTGACCTTCAACTATATGCAGCGTTTTTCATATTATTTTTCAAAATACAGTAACAAAGTATGGAATTTCTGAGACGTAGCTATTAAGTTGTTAAAAGACAAATTGGCAAAAATGGAAAGAACCTGTGCATTAGCAAATCCCCTATTTTGCATTGGGGCATGAAACCTTGAATCCCTTTGATGATGTTGACCTGCACCATTACTGCGCGCATTGAGGGATAAGGATGAGGCATTGATAACGGGTTGATAAAATAAGTCAATCAATTATCCATGTATCAATGAGAGTGCATTAGCGAAAACAACAGGGAATGCTATGGGTAAAGCATCTAACGTAAAACAATTCAACTTGTTTATGCCATACTTATCTTTAATACTACCTTCACAGTGGGTTTTTTTGGACAATATAGTTATGATGTTATTGAGCACTTTGTTATTGTGGTAACAAAAATATAACAATACAGGTCCTTGCTACCATTTCTCCCAGATTATTAGAAGAGCTTTGGTAAATACCTAAGGTAGCATATTAATAAAATTGTTCCTTTAAACTGACAATAAAGTATATTTTCCCAACCCTATTACCTATATATTTCAAGGTTGATGTTTTCACACCTATATACATACTATTTCAAAAGATACAATATCGTTTTAGAAGGAAGCATCAAACAAATAGGGTAAGGTAAGGTATATTCGTGATAGTTTTAAGTTTTCTATTGATTACTGACGACAGTTATAACATTTTGCGATGACAGCACCTATATGACAAAGTTGTATGATTTGAACACAAATTGTCACAGGTATTTTTTGCAAGACTTTGATTTTGCTTTATAAAAAAATAAACTAAAAAAGTTACTTGACGTTAGGTAATTTTGTGGCACAGGTAATTAATTTCGTGATAAGGCGTAGGTAATTTCGTGAACCTTCTGAATAGTCGTTCAAATTGTTATGTATAAAGAGAAAAGGTCTATTTAACGAAATAGATACATAAACTTTTACAAAAATAAAATATAACACATGATTATAAATATTAATAATATGGCAAATGTCACGAAAAGTTAATTTGACTCATCACTATCTCTGTCACACATGTCACACATAAATATGTCTTCTTCTGCATCTCCAGATGGTTGGCATTTGACATGGTATGGTACCAAACAATAGGAACATTGAACCCAGCTGACTCCTGTCTTTTGTTGTTGCTTTTAGTATTTTTTAATAAAAAGTCTTTGAGGGTGCTCCATGGTATTCCAGATTGTTTACTGGTTTTGTAAATAGTCATATGCATTTCTGTTACCAATCTAGATGCTTCCAGTAATTCCGAGATTTCATACTGACGGTATTTCTTTTTCTTCTCTTCCACACCCTTGGGCATTTCGATGCTACATAAAAAAATTAATAAGCAATTTCGTGATATTAGGCAATTTCGTGATATGTTTAAACAAAATACTATTGCGTTAAATGTTAAGCCTGTTAACTGTATTCTACTAGTTTAAACGCACTATAGACAGATATTGAAGCAAAGCAGGAATAAAAAATTAACAAAGTGGCATCTGCATTACACAAGCGAAAGCAATGCGAAAACACCTAAGAAAAAGGTTCTAGGACTTAAGCTTTTTTAACATAATGATAGTAAGAATTTTAAAACTAATTTCACGGAATGATTCTATAATCATAATACTATAATTCATGTAAATTTCAGAAGCTTACCTTTAATGTATAATTTTTAATTAAATAATAATGAAAGTGCTGCTCTTAGATTCACGCTCTGAGAACAAAGCAGGCTAACTAAACTGCGAAGTTTCTTATTAGTCATATGGTGCACGATAACGAAATGTGCATACTCAGGTCATCTCAGGTAACATTGCTGCTACAACTACTGCAAAAATCGCAGCTCCACTGCAATAGGCAAGAGCGTGGTAAATTTTATAAAAACTATCACGAAATTACTTATATCACGAATATACCTTACCTTACCCTACATGTGTTTCTTTCAAATTGCTAAATCATAGCTACTTGTGTTTGGTTAATGTCTTGTAAACTTATTTATTATGTTACTTTTTATGTTCGGCACTGGAAAAAGCGATATTTCATTAACATATCTATTACATTTTCTGATGATGATACGAATAACAACTTTCGCCCCAATAGGCGCTCATCGATTGACTAAACCGGAAATTAATGTACAACTATTGAAGCATTAATCTCACACTGCTAATAAATACAATTATAAGAAAAAAATTGGCACTTTCAATCGCCGAAAAAGCTGTATGTTTGTGAAGAACACCTCACGGGATGTGTAGCGAGGACTTGACCAAGTAAATTTCAACAAACTCGGCACGGCAGGTTCGCAAAGGACGGACATTGACCCTACGCTCCTACACCGTACACCAAATGACGTGACGTGTTGTTGTGGCTTCACCCGATAGCGAGATTTGCGTTGACGCTCGCACCGCTGCTGCTGGTAAGGACCTGTTTTCACTGTTGCTTAACTATTAAAATTGCATTTGTTATTTCCCACTCATGGTTAAGATAAATACAATTAAACCATATGAAAACAGCACAATAAAAAGGTAATTTTGTTAGAAATATGAGTAATTATTTATGTATAAATCTTAGTAGAAATAACCTGCATTTATATATAGGTACACATTGTGCTGTTAGCTTGTTAGGCCGTTATGCATTCTGATCTTCCCATTTAGTCAAGAAGCCAACGGGCTTAAATTATTCAGTTACTAAAATTTTAAACTAATACATGGTAATATTTACATTATATAGTGCAAAACATCCGTTTACAACTATAAAATAAATAGGTTTTTCCCTCTTGCATAACATTGCAATCGCCTAGGGTAACTATTCTCTGGCACTGCATTCAATTAAAACTTCATATACAACCTTCAAACATTAGAAAGGAGATACTAGGACTTCTAAGATGAACAAGAAGCATGGATTGAGTTATTTTCTTCTTTTAACTGCACTTCTGCAAGCTTTTCATAAATACTGAAATCTATAGATCTCGAAATTTCAAATGTGTTCCTACCTCAACGTTGTTATTAAGCTTAGTACCATTCTATTGTTAGAACGCCAAGTAAAAACAATAAGGAAAGTTCGAACACAAATTACAATTGATAAAAATGTGTAGAAATGGTACACTGCAAGAAATGACGAATAACTTATACATTTTATTTATTATTGACATTACCTAATCATTTTACAGACTTTTTTTAGAACGAAGCCCTCATAGTTTATAGAAAATGTAGTTCGTCTTCTCCTTCTTTCCTGCCTTCGTTTTAAAAAGAGTAAAATCGTTAACTACACATTTCCAATAATTTTGACTTTGTTGTTTATTTTTATTCTAAATGTAGGATATGCACATTGTTTACAGCTTTACTCAGTTATAAATAAATTGTAATCATGGAGAACCTGATAACAAATAGCTTTTCGCTTAAGATATAGAGTGTCTCTGGTATATAAAAATTTGTAGTGTGTGATTCACATAATCGTTCTGTTTGTGGGAATTAGTAACTGAATATAGGGATTGACTAATTACTAGTGACAGTTCATGGACATTAAATGAAGAAATTATAATGTTTGCTAATCTATTTAAAAATAAGTATTAAAAATTATTTAATTTATTACTAATACTGGGAAATAGCCGAATTTTGACTATACGTCCACACTTACCAATTAAAAATTTTGCGAAACTAGATTAAATATAGCAACATCGATGCTGAATATATTTTACGATTAAATACGAATAAATATAGAAATTTAAATTGGGATAACTTCAACAGTGCATTGAAATCAACTGAAATACTAATTAATATCCTCAAGCACATTGAACTATTAAATTGTTGTAAAGCTTATGATAGTGCTGTAAGATCTATGTAGTTAGATAGTACATACGTTTCAGTTTTTACTACAGTTATTACAATATCGCCTCAATTTACACATGAACATTTTCAAAATTAAAAAGTTATTGCACCATTTATTTTAAAAAACCAATTAATTTTTTTCTAAAAGTTTGTATGTTGTTACAAATCAAACGATCTATTATAATCGCAAATTTTGTAGATTCCGAAACTGATTTTTTTTAAAGAAAAATATCCAAAATCGCTTAGACGATTGCAGGTAGCATGATGCAAAAACATCTGTTATAAAATTTAAGATTGTGAACACAATTTGGTTTCACATATTTTTTTTAAATGTGTTCGTGGACGTTTCCATTTGTACTTTTGGAAATTACTTAACAAAATACTTAGAAAAAACCTGAAATCTTTTGTTATTGTAATAATAAAATATATTCACAAAACGGTAACGGTTTGCAAAGTGAATATTGACTGTTTATTGTAAATGTACCGAACGTATACCATTACTGTCATACTTGTGTGAAATTAGTAAATGTAACCTCTTGTATCTCCTATAGAAACTAGTATTATACCTATAGGTAGTATGTTCGACTCAGATGCCGAATTTGCTCAATTGCCGAAAGGAATTTGGACATTGCTGCAATTCAGATAATTCGGCATTTGAATCTAACATAAGTATTATATTGTCGCAGACCAACTGTGCACTAAAATTATTAAATATTTAAATACTAATGGGATTTCACATTACATAGAACATCTTTGAAAGACCCTATTTCTCTTAAATGATACAGCAAAATGTTAAGAATTTAATGTAAAATGAAATTAGATGGAATAGTCAAAAACATATCTTAGACAAAACTTGGAACTTCTATGAAAATCTTTTAAAAATGCCTTTGATGGGCTGATTACACCTGAAGGCGTAGAAACATCAATTCTTCCATGAAAAATTCCCTATAATTATATTCGAGTTTAATGTGATATTATAAAAGTTGTATGGCGTAAACATTCTTTTGTCTATCAATTATGGATAGTTCAATCAGTGCAAGATAATAGGAAATCAGCTATCTTAATACATTCGTACTTTCAAAGAGATCTTCTCTGTCCAAAGTTTCATCGCCAAAAATCCATTTCGTTCACAATTTCACTTTTCACAAGATGTAAAAGAACTAATAAAATACATTCACTTTATGGTAATGCTTAGAATATAGATAATTTTACTCCAGTTGAAAATACTGCCTAAAAACGCTTTGTTGGAAGAGAATTTCAACATCCGGGACCCTAGTGCTTTGAAAAATGGATCAATCACTCGAAGAATTTTGACATCCGTGACTAATAATGGTTTGGGAAGTCGAGAATATCAAGCAGTCAAAAGTTGACTAAAGTTTTATGGAGAAGGCAATGGACAGCACTGTATAAAAGGGTTGGCGAAGTAGCGCTCTTTCTCATTCATCGGCAGTCTCGTTAGCTATACTATTGTTGTTTATACTTGTATACGTTTGAATTATTAAATTGCTATTGTTAATTTACTATGTATTGCATTTATTTACGTGTAAATGAAGCAACACGACAAAACTTCTCTAATAATTTAACTCAGTGGTATCCATTCAAAATATCTGTAAGTCTACCCTTTGCAATGAATGCAACGTTTGCAGTTTTTATATATCTGTAAGTAAAGACCAAAATTCTACAACAGCGGCATCCTGTTGAGTTATTATGGTAGGTAGTAATTGATTGTACTCAGTGGTACAGTATTTATAAAACGGTCCGATAATCCCATAACCATCAGCGCCACTGTTTATTTTGTTGGCACAACTCTGTCTTTAAATTCCACATTAAATTTTTAGGAATCATTTGACTACTACTATTAAAATATCACTTCCAGGTTTAGTGTACGAAACTATAGAGTACAGTATAGTATGATATTTATGTTTTTAAAATAAATTTCTCAAAATTTATTTTGTTGCTTTGAGGATCATGATTAGGGTCCGGACAGATTTAATGATAACACAATAAATTCACAAAACTGCATGGTTGTCCAAAGCAAATTTTGAATTAAAGAGTATAAAACATATGTAAACGTATACAGTTTTATAAAATTTGGACATCCCTAGAGATAACTGCAAAATTTGTGGACACATTTCCATCCGTGCAGTTGACCAGGTGAAGCTTGACTATCAATGTATAGTATTAGAACAACCAGGCATACTTGATGACCTGCACCACATGTAGTTATGCTGAATTTCTAAATTAAGATAATAATTACGAGGCATGCGAGTGGGGTTTATTATACGTCAGGGTTTCACAGAAATAAATAGAAATTACAGTACAGTGAGGGAAGAATAATTATTCAATTACTCATGTACTATTAACTATTACATACAGGCAATTTGGAGCTATTTTAATAATTATTTTGAAAATATCACTGCAAACATTTTTTATATAAAACAATAAGGCATATCTATTTATTATAATCACTCTATAAATTGAAAAGTCAAAGGACAATAATTGATGTTAGTGACGATAATCTTTACTAAATTTTGATCCTCTCAAAAATATTCCGCGTACGCTACTGAGTATTTGCTTGAAAATGCTTATTTTTAAATCAGTCCGCACCTTAATCATGATACATGAACTTACGGTTGTTTTAATTTTTTTCTAAATATAAACGTTTGGTAGATACTGTATATATTTGTTGTAACTGCATCTTACAAGCTGTTCAATGTAGAATGTGTATTAATATTCAAGATTCTTTGTAATTCAGGTTTTTGTCCCCTCTTTGGGTTTTGTAAGTAGTTTTACTGAAGTCGGGCACTAAACATTCTGGTACAGTTAAGTGGTAGACTTTTAATGACAATCATTTTTAATATAGCATATTTAGCGTAACGTCAGTTCAAAAGATTGTTTGAAACGTAATGTGAAGTAATCGCTCGTCTTAAAAACCAGATACTTTCTATTTTCATTTAAAATAAGTAAACAATAACAGTTGTCGGTATGTACACTAAAATGTATATGCAAATGTGGCACGGATGACGAGCAGCTCTAATAACTTTCCACTATGCATATGCAAAAAACCGTTGTACCATTGAACGAACTTTCTAGCCAAAACAATACACCTTTGTCGCATTTATAGAATCTGCAAAATGTTATGGTTTTCGTTACTTCCCCTGAAAAGGCCACGAAATACCAAAAATGTATGTTTAATAAAACTGCCAGTATAAAAACAGAGATTGTACACAAATATAATATTATCTGACAGGTCAAATTTCTCAAAATTGTTAGATTTTTGTACTTTATTTAAATAATTAATTTTAATGTTGTAGATGATAAATCATAAAAATTTTGTAAACGCAATGGGGAAAATATCAGTTCACTAAAATTCAGTTTGCAACAGAAAACAACAGATGCTCTTATTGTCCCTTAAAAACGACTTCTACTTACAGACGCCTTGGATCTATCTCATGACTCTGATGACCATTTTGGATTTAGTATACGACTTGTATTGAGGATATACGCTGCTGCTCTCATCCTTGGTAACTTTGTTTATCACATTTCTGGTAATGGTTTTCCTGGAAGAAGAATATAGTGATAAAATGCATATTAGTGAAATTGTAATATTTAGTCTGATGTACTTGTAATTTTGTCTATCTAAACTTATACATTGCTATTTCGATTTTTCTAGAAATATATCGTGGTCGAGTTAACTTAAGCATTGGTGCATCTACAATGCTTTGAATATAGTTCAAATGATAATTGGAAATTGGAATTTATACATAGGTATACGGATGATTAACAACATATGATTCCAAACATCATTTAAATTCTCAGCCTATTTGAACTATAATAAACTGTACGGGTCAGATGACATTGATTTTGCTGCAAACTCTTTCATAAATATAATTAAGAATGCCATCGACAACGCAATTAGTACGGTACGGATAAATAAAGTACAACGCAAACGAAATCCTTGGATAACAGGGGGTCTTTTAAAGTCAGTCGCGACAAAAAAGGAATTCTATAAAAAATCAAGGCAACCTGATAACGCACAACTTATTGACAAATATAAAAAATATAAAAATAATTTAACAAATTTAATCAAAATAACAAAAAATAACTATTATACAAATAAAATAAATGAAAATATAAAAATTCCAGTAAGGCCCTATGGAACGTAATCAAAGAACTTACAAATCGAAACAAATTACAAATAAGAAAGATATCGTAAATCAATTCAATAAATTTTTCGTTGAAATCGTATAAAAAATGGCTAATCTATAGTTAATTCAAATGCCAGGACAGTCAAAAGAAATATAAATAATCACTCAAAATACTTGTGCTCGACTGATCCAAATGAAGTATCTAAATATATAAATGAATCAAAAAATTGTAAATCGCCTGTATTGACAACATAGCTTCCGAAACTCTTAAACTAGCCTTAGACTATATAAAAACCCGCTCACATTTATTATAAATAAAATTTTAGCAACTGGACACTTTCCGTCTGCATTGGCTGTAGTAAAATCTTTACTTAAAAAATATAGTAGACTTGACATGACAAATTTCCGGCCAATATCCATGATATCAAATCTAACTAAAGTGGTAGAAAAAATTATAAAAAACCGTATAATGCTGTACCTTAACAAATACAATTTGATATCGGATAAATAATTTGGTTTTCAAATCAGGGATATCAACTGAAAATGCAATTGTTCACCTAACAAACAATTTTTATAAAAATCTCGATAAAAATAAACAGATACTATGTGTCTTCATGGATTTGGCTAAAGCCTTTCATACCGTTAATCATGCAGAGCTATTAGAAACGGCTGAGGATCTTGGTTTTCGCGGTGTAGCCTTAAATCTAATCGGAATTATTTAAAGAGCAGAGTTCAATATGTCAAAATTGGAAATATCTAAGTGACCCGCAAATAGTCGAATATGGTGTTCCACAAGGTACTGTTCTGGGACTCATTCTTTTCAATATTTATATTTTAATAGTTTATTCACATACAATACAGTAGCCCAAGTGTCAGCTCTTGCGGATGACACGGTGATACTGTATACTGCAGATAGTTGGAATGACCTTAAAGCAAAAGCAGAAGATGATTTAGCAAACATTAAAACGTGGTTTGCAATAAATTATTATCAATAAATTTACTGGTGCATCAAATAAGACACAAACGTTTGAAGATTTAATTATTACTAATAATCATAATCAGTCATACAACATACAAGCAACCAAAGACATAAGATATTTAGGCATTCATATTGACCAACATCTTAAATGGGATATCCACGTAAATAATGTAATAAAAAAATTAAGATCAGTTCTATTCAAATTTAAACAACTGAAGTCTGTACTGGAACTGAAACACCTCACTCGTTAGTTGAATGTCACTTATGCTATGGAATAGTTGGTTGGGGTGGCATATCGAAGTATCACCTAAAAGGTCTAGAAATAATTCAAAAATATTTTCTGAAAATTATATTTGGCAAAGACCGGCTATACCCGAGTGATTTATTATATAAAGAAAGCCAGTTGTTCGACCCAAAAGAACTATTTTGATATAGGATGCTTTGCTTGCAATATAAAACTAAAGACGATTTAACAGACATAACCCATGATTATCATACCAGGCACAAATGTCATACTGAAACTACAGTTGAAAAAGCAGATAAAACTATTGGCCAATGATCTTATAGCTATATTGCACCTCGAATATACTCGGCACTACCTAAGGATATTTAAAAAAGTCAAAATATTTACAAATTTAAGAAAAACAACATCGTGGCTCCAGAATACCCCTAGATATAGTGTTCATAATTTAATAGACATAAAAAATGTTTGATGAAAACAGTTTATTACTGTCTTAGCGAATTACATAGTGTTGAGAAATGTACTTCACTACGTCTTCATATATTTCAATCGCCCATGCACAAGTTTTACTTCTGTGAGCTAAGTCCCTTCATCATTTATTTCTGAACGTTCTAGACATCTTAGATTATTATGTCTTATACAAATGTATACTCTTCAGCAATAAATTATTATTATTTATACATAAACTGCTCTGTAACAGAATATGATTATAGAAACTATTGCTACATAAATTATTTAGCATTGCATATAAGTTTATAGATACATACAGAATCGCAAGAACTGACTTAGACATTTTCATTAATATTGGTATGATATGTACTAAGAAAAATCCACTTAAATGTTAAGATTAGTATCTAATAGCGAAACAGTTCAGCAAATGATAGAACTTAAGAATCTAGGAGCTGCTACAACAGAAAATCGCAATATAGAAGAGGAATTAAGCAATAGAATTGAGGCCACTATGGAATTTTAATATGGATTCTACATAGTGCATATCAGAAAAGTACAGGGAGTGGCTATCGCACACATAACATTCATTCCTTCATAATCTTTAGCCTATTTTACTCTTCGGTGGCGAAGACCATAACAAACAAAACAATATAAAGTAACATCCATGAACGAACAAGTGGAAATTCATCAATTACGATGGTTTGGCGACTTCTGTCTAATGAACAAAGAAATATACTTCGCAGAAAACATAGAAAACAAAGAGTAAGCACAGAGGAAAACGACACGTGACATGAAATAACATTACAAAAATATGTACAGTACTTCGTCAATCTGCGAGAAAAACAACAGGCGGAGAAGAGTGGAGAAAGTTTATATTTAAAACATCGACACCAAAAGGTACAAGAGGACAGTATTATATCAATGTATGTTATTCGATTCTTCTGGATTTTATAATAAAAGTGGTTATAAAGGTACAGGTACAAATAAATTAAATAATCATGATGATTAGAATGATGTAGAAAAGTGACAATTTAAAATCATTTCAAGTGTTGCAAAAATATTAAAATATTTACTTGAATATTAAATTAGCTATATACCTACAAATAACTAGGTTAAAATAATATTTATATGAAAACCCAATACCTCAACCTACACTGCAAATTATTGAATACAAATCGTGATAATCCGGTTTTACATTGTGAAAAGATTTGTAAGTAATCGTTACATAATTACTCAATCTGTTGAGCACCAATTAAATAACTTCTAAAAAATCCTACGTCAAAATTTCCCTTGTCTTTAGAGATTTAGAAAAGTATGTATTCTATCTTAAAGAACCTTTCGCATTTAATTTGTATTTTGCTTGGTTAAAAATACTAACATTAACGACAAATGTTTCTTAATAAGATGAAGTGGGAGTTTGATAAATTCGAGTTAAACATTTTTAATCGTTAATGGACCTTGAACTGATCCAGAACTGGATAATGATGTATATATTATTGTTAATTGTTTATAAAATTATGTGGTTATCGATTAGCAACGCAATACATATATCAGTATTAAGCTAATTATCGAGGCAAAGATAGAATGATGCATGTTATAGTAGATTGTGTTAAAATATCAGTTGAGGTCCCTAACATTAAATAAATGACTCCCATTTAATCCTGTATGATTTTACTCGACTGTGTACAACGGTTAAATTTCGGTTGCTTGGCTGACTTAATAATTTGCCAGTTTGAAAGTGCGTTGCATTAAAATAAAGAGTTTTGGGACTGGATTGAAATCACTGGAGAGCAATCCTGATTCAATGTGTAAATAAATGGCAAGCATTAAAGTTTACTTTCTGCGAATGGGCCCATTATCCAGATAAATTTAACGCTCAATGTGTGAATTTCGATTGACTTTTTATTAATGTTGTTAAGTAAATGTCTATTGTGATTAGCCTAGCCATAGAAAACACGTTCTACTAAGTTTAATAATAAAATTCATCACGTTTCTAAATTATTTTTGTATTAATTGGGGAAGGAAAGAAGATAATAAAACAATATAAGGCTGAAAAACTTACGATGAAATGCTAATTATTTGTGAAATTGGCATCATAAGCAATCTCACTGCAGTGGATTATAAAAGTAAAAATAACAGAATGAATTAATAGATAATGTATGATAAAAATAATAATAATATTTTAAATATTACTTTGGTTTGGTGGTTACGTTTATAATTTTCTTCGTTTAAAATGTAATATACTACCCGAGCTGGGTTACGAACTTTTACTTCACCCTCCCCTTCCTTTAAATGTATCCCTAGCGATTGAAGTCTCTTTGGGCCACTTATGAGGTGTTCGAGGGTAGCAGATTTATACGGAAACAAAATTAAGGCATTCATTGCTTGAACAACAATGCTACCTTTACCAGTGTACAATTTAAGACGAATCTCTGAACATTTTTACAATCTTTAGGCGTGAAAAACCATTATATTAACAATGTTGTATTTTTACCATTGTTATGTACAAAAGCAGCAACATAAAAGCAGGTAACTTCATGTCCCGAAAAGCAGAAAATGGTTATTTAAGTGCAGGTTTTAGAACAAGGGGACATTATGTACAGCGAATGAATTTCACACTCAAATTAAATAATTTAAATCCCGTCTTAACTCTCTATTTGACTACCATATCACTACCGGTAACTATGAGGACAGAAAAATACCAGTGATAAGAAAATAAAATATAAGTAAATTATGGTGACTATAGTACGACAATTTTTAAGCATACCTATTTAATAAAACTAATTTTCGTTTTAGTAATTTTTGACAACTGTCTATGATATACATAGGTACATACTATCATTTTGATTATAGATTTTTTTGTTTAAAAATAAGAAAAACTTTTCGTAAAGTGAAATTTCTACTTTGGCTTTTCCTTAACATAAGGTTAATATGTGTAGTAAAAATTATAAACTAAGGGGTGGGGAGAAATTTTTAATAAATGTCAACAATATTAACGCCCTTAATACTTAATAAAAAGTTAAGAAAGAACACATTAAATATACTTTATAAAGAACATTTAACCCAGGGCCAGAATTTATAAATGACTGGAATCCAACAAATTTACTATAATTTTATGTACAAGATTTCCTTCGTAAGTCTTCTGATACTGTAATACTGAGTATGAACGTTGTTGCCCGAGAGGAAGCCGAGGGTCACAAACGCAAGCGATTAACGGACGCTTTAGTTCTAGGATATATGCACTATTATTTGTACTCTCAATCATGTACTTAAAAACTGCACTTCCAGTCATGAAAAATTCAAACAGCATTATACAATTTTGGTAGGTAACGAAAGCAACGTGGTGAATCCTTTGGAAGCATAATTTATTAAAAACATCTGCAGATTGCTGTGATAACACTTGATTACTTTAATTTTACTGTCCGAGGGATTAAATGCAGTGTTCTCCTTATAAATGGAGAGTAGTACTTTTAGTTCAAAGTGTAAAAATGTAGTATGTAGTCCAAAAAATTTAGTCGAAGCATAAAAATATTTTTCTTCAAACGGCAGTAAATTGTGTCATTATCCTGCTGGACTGATGATGCTAAACTGTCAGTTTATTGCCATGCGGCAGATAATATTATCTGCCGCTGACGAGATCAAGTAATTTTCTTCGAATTTTGTTCACAAAGTTGTAAAGAATTTGTTATAAAAAATACTATATGTTATTCGGAGCAATATACTATTATAGATCTGTTTAGTTTAGGGCAGTTTGCATTTCATTTCTTTATGCAAGATGCTACAAAATAAATATTAAATACTACTTATGGATCATATAACACAATTAGAAAATTCAAAGAGTTTTAACAAACAAGGATTAGAAGGCTCTTCGAACTTTGTGAGAAAAAATAATTTTTTCGAGTATAAACAATAACTACTTGTGCTTTTAAATTATAATATAGTAGTAATTTTTTATACAAGACGATAAAGTAAAATTTTATCGAGTGAATCGTTTAACGTCGAGACGAAGTTGAGACGTTAATGATTTAAGAGTGAATAGTAATAAATTTATCGTCGTGCATAATAGATTTTTTTTCTATAGCAAGAATTTTAACAATTTCAAAAGAAAATAAGGAAAGTCAATCACATTTTAAAATCTCAGTAGCTAGATTGGATTGCTAGGATAATACGAAGCTGTAATATTTAATTTAAATTACATACTTTATTTACCCTTGATGTTAAAGTGCTACTTTATCTACCCTTGCTGTTAAAGTAACACTTGACCTTTTGTTTTGAGTCGATTAAAGCACACTTTAACATTTGCTATAGAAAAAAAATATATTACAACATATACCATAGAGTGATAATCGGGGTGGTCACTTCAAATTACTATTTGTAACCTTTTGATAACATTTTCGGATTTCCTGATAAATTTAATGCAATTTTGAATTTATGGAATTATATATCCAACATGATTTAGGTTTTTATGTAAAAAGAGCTACCTTTCAGCTGTTCACGAGTACAATATCTTAAAAGTCTTATAACTTTGCAGTTTTACCCACAATCAATATTAAAACACTGTGTTTAAAACTTACTGAACTTTGAAGCCTTCAAATCGCATAGAAATGAGAGCAAAAAGATAAAGCTTTCTTGCTTGGATTGTAAACGATCTTGGAAAAAGTGTATTCCAGCAGTTTACATAACATAAAATTGCGTGAAATAAAAAATGCAGTAAAAGAGTAAGACATATTAAAGCTTTAAAATATTAAAAAAATAGGGTTGGCCATCTACACGATAACCACCCATTAGACCACACTGGGAACCACAACCTTATTAAAATGTTATCAGTCGGTAGTAATAGTTTTGCATTCGTAGTCAATTTTTTATTGGAGTAAATGTGATTATGTTTATCAAAAGCCTTTTGAATGGTTGTAACTAGATGTTATGTCTTGTTTTTTATCTTACTGCGTGCTTCTTGAATATGTAACATTTACTTGAGCATCCTCTATATTTAAATATTTTCAAGAAATTATTCGTTTTATTTTGAAATTTGCTCAAGCATTGACATAACTCTTCTTATCTTAAGTTAATAGCAAAATGCTACTGATAAAGATAATAATTTCTACTAAATATCTCAGATCCGTGTTGCTTGAGAGTTTGTTTCACGGTTGGTTCTTAGGGTAATTCTAAGTGTTACTTTGGTCGCATACGCAAGAAAACGTTAATTATGATTAAATCGTTTATTTATTGGATAAATCGGGAAGGCTGTAAAGAAAAGGAGCATTGTCAATAAAATTAACATACCAGCTAAGACCTTCTCTACTTCTCTAGCTCCATAACAAAACATAAGCTGTGCCAAGGTAAAAAGAAACTGCATTCCCAAATTTGAAAATTTCAATATTTATTAATTTTGAGCGGAATTATTTGGCATAGACTAAACATTAAAAAATATATTACAAAACTTTTAAATGGATGGACAGAACATTTTATAGGAAAGGAAACCCCGCTATACAAAAAGTAATCAACTCTAAATATGAGGAAATTAAATTATTTTCTCCAGCAGATAACCGAAAATGCCGTTAAAAGAATACAATCCTAATTATTGTTGGTTATATTTTAATCATTTTCCATAGAAAATGTAATAAACGAACGCAAAGAAAGGCTGTATTACTATTTTACAAGGTCCAACATTAATCACAAAATTGAGAAACACTCGCTGGAATAAAAATGTATAGCTTCAATAAAAATCATACTCGGGTAATGAATAGGAAAGGATACATAAAATGGATTGAGTTTAAAAAGCCAAAATGATAAATCCTGTTACGACGTTGTTAGTACATAGTGTATTTGTCTTCCAGTTTACAACTAATAAAAATCATGTAGAAACAGTGATGCATATACTTTTACAAATTATTAATGCATTTGATAGTAATAAAAATATATGCGAGATAATTTTATTCTAATGTTAATATGTGGGATAGTTCCAAAGCTTGAATTGACTGATTATAGTAAACTAAAGAAAAATAATAGAATCCTGCAGAAACAAAACGCAATTGTATCCTTTAGCGTTCAAGACTACTAGGAAGAGAGTTTATGAATGCAAATGACGAGAGTAGTAGTGAAAGTAAAGACAATGATCGAGACTCCGGAAGTGCCGTTACACCGACTTCACATTAATGAAGTCGGTAAAACCTATATTAGCAACATCTGTTCAAGACAACATAACCACGGCATTATTTCAATTATATGAAAATAGTCATTGATAATAAAAATAAATCAAATGATTTTGTCCACGTTCATAGTACTTATGCACTTATTGCTGCACATGGGTTTTGCAATAAAATGTTACAACAAAAAAGTGAAAAGGAGTGGAGTAGCAATTGAAGTTTTTAATTGGAATTTTCAAATGAAATGTTTGTTTTCTACAAATTCTGCTTAAATTGCATTGAATTGATTGCGCGGTTGGCATTTAATAGAATACTATTAGTTAAACTTTTCAAAAATTAGTAATACACTTGAATTGTTTCATATAATATATTTAAACATTATATTTTGACAGCGAACTCTATGAGAATGGCGGAAAGACCGAAACATGACAGAGTTTAAATAATTATATGAAACACACCAAGTGCTTTATTTTTTTTTAAAGCCGTCTGCTTAAATTGGTTCTATTCGTGATGCTACTACATATTAACATACAGGATTCGTCATAAAATCATGGTTATTCTCTTCAACCTATTGAAGTCAAATACATTTAAAAAGCACAGCTAAAATGTACATATGTTGCATTATTACAACTTTGTGTTATGTGCACGTTGATATTGTCGATATTGTAGCAAATACAAATTCAAGTGAAATAGTGAAAATCAGAATAAAAGGCTGGGGTTAATAAAGCTATATTTAGAATATTAGATAGGTACAATTGCTAATAAATGTGTTTTTATTCCAAACGAATTCTAAACAAAAAATCTAGTTGTTGTATTATTTGTGTGTTTAACAAAATACACCACTTGAAATTATTATACATATTAATATATTATACGTTAACCGTTATTTATACCTCAGCTCTAAAGTAATTGAGGCAAGCAATTTTTTAACATTCAGGATTGACCATTGAAATCACTAGGCTGCACCAAGAAAGTCACCGACACCCGGTATGCCATAGCGTGCCTTATTCATATTTCTAGACAGAGATTATTTAATTATTCAGAAGTATTTTCTTCGGATATTTCTACATTTGTTAATTGCATTAGACAAAAATCACGAATTCTATATAATAATGAGCTAAGGGGCACCATATGTGCATCAACGGTGAGTGAAATCTTTAAAAACTGCACAAAGCTGTTCCAAATGTTTCCTGAAATAATTTTTTTCCAATAATATATATTATCGAAATATTAATAGCTATTTATATAACAAGTACATAATGTAGGACTGTATTTGACGAGTCTATTTTATGGTCGAGGAAGTTCTGCCAGCGAGGTTAATAAAGTCAGATTATATACGAGTTGTATACAAAGCTTTATGTTCGACTGCTAAAATCGAAAAAATCGAGTTTGTAAATTTTAGGTCTATTCTGTGAGAGAAAAAATTGATATTAGTGCCTTGATGGATATTGACAAACGTTTATTTTAAAATTGACAGCTGACGTAAAGGTACTTTATAGTATTATGTAATAGTATGAATTAAACTTTATTTTACTAGTACTTAAAAAAAGTGGGCGATAATCATCATCAAACAATGGCAAATAATATCAACTGACGTATTTTTGTCTCAAGAAAGTTGTATAAACTTTACTACATCTTTATTTCCAATATTTAAAAGAAATGGATAGGTTTCACAAAAATTCAACTAAACGTGGTTATTCCAGCATTATCAAGGGAAATCCCAATTATTGATAAAATTATTCGTAATTTGAAAATATCAAGTAAAATTTCAATACACTGATTGACAAAGAGCGCAATCAAGTACATTGTTTCAACAACATTTTTAAATGTTAAACTCCTCCAATGATTGCTTAGTTTAAAATTGATTGCTGTAACATGAAAATTTTCAAGTTCTTATAAAAAATGTTGAGTAATATTTGATTATTTTCAGTTGCATTGTGAACGGTTCTTTGCGTCATAAAATATAGTCCTTAAATATTTATTTTGAAATTTCTACTGCAGCTAACAGCTTAATGGTTGGAATAAGTATCTGGAGAAGCAATCAAGTAGTATAATTCTATAAACTACCTAAAGAAACTTTATTGAGCAACACTTGTTTTAAGGGTTTAATTGTTGTAATTCAACAAATTCAACACGATTATTTATAAAATGAATTTCATGTAAGCAGATAATTTGAGAAACTTTTTTCTTTGCATTGTTGCAATACATTTTTTAAATATTAATAAATCCACTATTTAATTCTTTTCATTTTTTCATTATAAAATATAAATGTGCCGTGCCGTTTGTTAATATTTTACTAATATTTTTGAAATGTTAGCAACATTTTGCAATTTTCTGAATGAAATATTAATAAAACGATATATTGCAAAATTTCATTGGCGGCAATAACAATGTAAAAATAAATTTTGTCCACATATCACATCACTATTATTCCGACTTGATTTGAATTTAAAAGTCAGAAATGAATTACTAAAAAGTATTGATATAAAATTAGGAAAAATTTAGGAATAATATACCTCCAAGTACTGCCATATAGTTCAGTAAGTTTTAGTTACTTAACACGTTAACCCTCCATAGCGTTACCTTGATTTCTCGCCTGTCAGTTCTTTAAACCATATATATAATTCATATTTGCAATTATTAAAAATATAGTCCTATATGACGAGTTCAAGCCTATTTAATTAATTAACGGATATGGCATCGTGTTTAGATGGTTCATGGGCACTGAACGTGTTAGAAATAGAGCAATAGCAAATGTATAATTCGTGTTAGTTAAAAAATCTCTTGGGGAAATCAAAACTGTGTTCAATTTCGGTTTAAGATTGTTTAAAAAATATAATGGACTAGTTTACAGCACACTAATTGCACACATGCATCAAGCAATAACATTACAATGCTACATGGTACCTACCTATAGTTTAATTCGACATTCTTATTTGGATGTGAAGCGTAGCATATAATTTTCACTGGTAGTATGTTTTTATAGTTCTCACTTATATATTCTATCGCTATAGTATACTCCCATGTAACATTAAGAGTTTATTTAAAACACTTCACAATACGTTAATATATCATTTAATGACTGTTTGCTGTATGGACCCACGCTATGGCAGTAGCGAACCTGTACAAGTAAAAATGGAGACGTGAAAAGACAATAAATTAGATGACAACAGTTAAAATAATTAACAGCAGTCCCTACCTAGATCCGCCGGAATGAGCATTTGAGTACAAAATCAAAAATTGTTTAATGGTTAATAAAATTGGAAAATGGTACAATAGATCAATCAAAGAATAATATAATACATAATTTCGTATACAGTTAGGTACACAGTACTCTAGTGATCTGCGAAGAGAATTTTCCTATAGCAGCGTTTTTAAAGTCTTTGGTCTACAATGGACCAGAATAGTCATGCTTTGAATACAAATATTTTTACCATTTGTTGGAAAGTATTTAACGCTGATATTTTAATCAAATGTTATATAAACAAGAAAATTTCACATTTTGTATATCATATCGTTTCCACTATGTTGTGTTCTAAATTATATATGTATATTTCCATGTATTTTTCTTATTTCTCTTGTTTTGTATTGTATATGACCGATTATTATTACTATGCGATCTTTAACGAGGTATCAGGGCTAGGGAGTAAATTGTTTATATGAAATGGAAACTTTTTAATCACGAGTTATTATTATAATACAAAACATGAAAAATTAAGGAAGGGCAAAATTGTTCAACGACCTGGAAGAACTGCAAGAAAACAAAATATCAAAGAGGAGATGATTCATGAAAAACTGCGTCTTAACATAAACATTTTTTCAAATATATCGTTTCTATGTAATGATCCCGTTGATATGTTTCAACCTTGCAGGTTGTGGACAGTGTATACAGGCACGTACATGTACTTATTGCTGAGTATAGATAGTCGACAGCTAGAACAAGATAGAAGCGGAAACATTTAAAGAATTCTGGGGATAATTTTGGTGTTCACGATCAGACATTAAATTGAGAAAAGTATAACAATACTGTCACTATGAATGCATTACTCAAAACAAAGCAAGAAAAAATATACGCGAAAAACAATGGACGGAAACGATCAAGGTGATTTTCATCTAGATAACTTGAATAACAGCAAGCCGTAATTTAAGAGAATCCCACAATCTCATGCGTATGGGCGTGTTAAAAAATGTTACTGATGTCAATACTTGATAATTGCATTGATATAAATGTCTCCTACATACTACATTTGCATACTAACTGAACATGGTTATGTGCACGACAGCTTAAAATATACTGAATGCTCGATCAAGTTCAAAACCGACTCATATCAAAATGTACCAGTAATTGCACTGTTCTAGTGATGTTTACAATTTCAATTAATGGACTTTGCGTATACATTTCATATTTCTTAAGTTTATGTTATTTGATGGTTTAAAATTCGTTCCAAAATAAGTGCGAAAATTGCAAAGAAGTGATTGTTTATCAAAAGTTAAGAGAGAATTTTGACATTTGATTTAATTAAAAAATAGTTTTTTCGTTCTTTCGTAGAACTAAGTTTTTGTGTAAAAAAGTAAAATACATTTTGATGTACTACACAGTTATTCAGCGAAATGCCTTGCATTATAAGGTATTTTTACACAAAAACAATTGGTTCTAGGAAAAATCTAAGAAAGCTGGAAGAGCTTTTAGATAAATCAGTCATTCCAATATATATTTTTTATCATCGAAAGCTCTAATAAAAACATATAGGAGTTGCCAATTTCAACACTCTAAAAGCCATATGTAAAAATGAAAAAAAACTCTTCTTAAATAAGCCTTCAATTTTCAGAAAATATCTGTTAATTTTCACTTTAATACCGTTTCCCAGTTTCCAATAAAATGAAAAAAAAATCTAATTTTTAACCCTCCTCCCCCCTTACGAAGGTGTAACTCAGCAGGGAGTTCAAAAATTAATAACAGTTTTGTATGTATGTACATTGATTTTTAGTTATATCCCAAATTGTAATAATCAGCACGTTTTATATGATGTAAAAAATGTAATTATCGTACTAGCACTTTGTATCTCTCAGGAATTGTTGTCAATAACATGTGACGATGTTTTACTATAATTGTAAAATATGTAACAATATTCATTCTTCCTGAACGGCTTGAGGACAGGAGACAAATATACAGCGTGTCCCGTGGATAAGACACTTCCTTGGTGGATGTTTATGGACCAATTAAGCTTTCTGAACACGAAAAAATATAATAAAATTGAATATGGCATCAATATGTGATAAACGTGATTTTTAAATATTTTTTCAACTAAAGATAGTTTTCTAGAAATAGTATGTATTAGTATTATAATTATCAGATTTAATTTAAGTGCATTTGTTCATGAAAGAAGAAAAGCTCACGTGTGGTTTAAAACTACGCTTTATCCAAGTTATTAACTCGAAATTTTTATTTTAATTACACACCATTGACACTTAAACTTGCGATTTTCCAATGAATGTCATGCTTTTTAGCTTTGGAATATGACTTTGCACGAAGATGCTATGTTTCTAAAACGGTAATCTAGTACATTAAAATCGAAATTTATTATAAATATTCTTGTGTATCAATATACGCCTTCATATCATGAACGACTACATGCAGGCAAGGTTGTTAATTACTGGTTTTACCCATGACAAGTTGTATTGATCGTATCCACGCTTGCTCTATTTGTATATGTATGTACATGTAATGTACTAACAACTACGAAAATATAAATGATTATTCAACACTATAATGAACGAACCAATGAAAATTGTTCAATTTGTCAGGAACGGCCAATCAAAATTGACTGTCATTGAAAACACCTAATGTCACAGTGTTTTCACGCGATCCCGATTGGTTTCAATGATTTCAATTTAGTGAGTAGCCTTTGACTGACATTTTACCAAAACGTCAAAGTGAAGTTTGCAAATCAGCGTCGTTCTAAAAACTCTTAATAAGCGCGTTGGAAGCTCCAGTATTGAATTAATAGTGGAAAACGTTAAAAATGTGTGCTGTCGAACACGGTAAAAGTCATCTACCCATATTGTTGAATAATCTTTCCAAATACCACTCAAGGCAAAATTTTTTAAGAGAATTTTTTTTCGTCAACATGCAAATTATTGCAAATTTCTCTCAACAAAAACTGCTCAAATTCCACTCGACCTGCGGTCTCGCGGAATTTTTAACGCAGTTTTGGTTTCGAGAAATTTAAACGCAATAGTTTGCATGTTAACGAAAAAAAATCTCAAAAAATGTTCACCTTTTGTGGTATTACCCTTGATTATTCAACACTATAATGAACGAACCAATGAAAATTGTTCAATTTGTCAGGAACGGCCAATCAAAATTGACTGTCATTGAAAACACCTAATGTCACAGTGTTTTCACGCGATCCCGATTGGTTTCAATGATTTCAATTTAGTGAGTAGCCTTTGACTGACATTTTACCAAAACATCAAAGTGAAGTTTGCAAATCAGCGTCGTTCTAAAAACTCTTAATAAGCGCGTTGGAAGCTCCAGTATTGAATTAATAGTGGAAAACGTTAAAAATGTGTGCTGTAGAACACGGTAAAAGTCATCTATCCATATTGTTGAATAATCTTTCCAAATACCACTCAAGGCAAAATTTTTTAAGAGAATTTTTTTTCGTCAACATGCAAATTATTGCAAATTTCTCTCAACAAAAACTGCTCAAATTCCACTCGACCTGCGGTCTCGCGGAATTTTTAACGCAGTTTTGGTTTCGAGAAATTTAAACGCAATAATTTGCATGTGAACGAATAAAATTCTCAAAAAATTTTCACCTTTTGTGGTATTACCCTTGATAAGTCGTTTGCGAGAAGTGCCATTTATACCAAACGATATCTTTTTACTGAAACGAATCTTAACCTTTATAACACCCTGTATACATGTGTTTGCTTATGATATTTATATATTCCTATGAGGACAGATAAATCAATCTAGTACAACATTTTTTAATCAATGGATTATACACTGAATTCAGATTTGATATGTATCTAATAGTTTTGAGTGCTTAGCCGTAATGGTAAATATTGAAGATTATTTGGCTACGCCACGATTAATGTTAAGTTTAAATAGAATATTGCACTGTTCGTCTTTCTAAGCGAAGCAGTCGCACATCTGACGAGATACAATTATTTTAAATAGCAACGGTCACGGTAGAAACTATGCCACTTTCTACTGCAAACCGTTTGGACCGGTCTAACCAATTTCCACAAGTGCAGTTGAAGGGTATGCGATATGCCGCAATACTGTGACGTCGGCATTACGTGTTGATGTTACAAATTTCCAGGCATATTCCAGTTAATTTACATGTCGAGCCTAACCTTACCCTTGGTTTGGCTATGCTTTTGCAGATTTAAAAGTGGCAATTGACGTTGCCTAATCTGAGTTGGTTTCGGTCAGGTAAATGGTCCAGTTCTGCTCGTTTTGATAAGGAATGAACAGTCGCAGGTGCGCTCTTTGCTGATTTAAGTTGAATTGAAAAATAGCATCTTTGCAAAAATTTTGAAATTGTGTTGAAGATGTTTATATTTATCCAGTATTTTTGGGAGTTTATACAGTGCGGTTGCAAGTAGTTTTAGTTTTCTGGAAATTTGGTCTAATGGAAAGAAAACAGTTTTCCGAGAAAAAACGGAAGTAAACGAAAAAAATCAGAAAAAACAAAATTACATTTTTAGACATTTCTAAAGGAATTAATTGAGATTTATTATTGCATTATAACAGCTAAATTAAAACAATGCATTATTTACAAATATTACTGTTTTAGATACATACTACTATAATTTATTTTTTTACAAAATTCATTTTTCATAAAATTATTTTTTTTCCAAAATATCCATTTCTACATCATCCGAGGAAAAAACAGAAAAACGGGGATTTTATCAACAACATTCTAGCCGCCCTAGTTTTTGAGTTTCGTACAAAAAACACAAATTTTTGTTTTTCGTTTCTTTGTTATACATTAATTATTGTCACTTACAACAAAACTGACTTGGCATTATAAGAACACTTTTAAGAAGTTCAAATCTTATTTTAGATTTTTATTTGTTTTCATGATTTTC
>CALNHX010010048.1:0-43755 GCA_940337035.1 Agriotes lineatus
CCCAAAGGTCACCAAAGGTCACCCCAAAGGTCACCAAAGGTCACCAAAGGTCACCAAAGGTCACCCCAAAGGTCACCAAAGGTCAAGCCAAAGGTCACCAAAGGTCACCAAAGGTCACCAAAGGTCACCCCAAAGGTCACCAAAGGTCACCAAAGGTCACCAAAGGTCACCAAAGGTCACCCCAAAGGTCACTAAAGGTCACCCCAAAGGTCACCAAAGGTCACCAAAGGTCACCAAAGGTCACCAAAGGTCACCCCAAAGGTCACCAAAGGTCACCCCAAAGGTCACCAAAGGTCACCAAAGGTCACCAAAGGTCACCCCAAAGGTCACCAAAGGTCACCAAAGGTCACCAAAGGTCACCCCAAAGGTCACCAAAGGACACCAAAGGTCACCAAAGGTCACCAAAGGTCACCCCAAAGGTCACCAAAGGTCACCCCAAAGGTCACCAAAGGTCACCAAAGGTCACCAAAGGTCACCAAAGGTCACCAAAGGTCACCCCAAAGGTCACCAAAGGTCACCCCAAAGGTCACCAAAGGTCACCCCAAAGGTCACCCCAAAGGTCACCAAAGGTTACCAAAGGTCACCAAAGGTCACCCCAAAGGTCAGCAAAGGTCACCAAAGGTCACCAAAGGTCACCCCAAAGGTCACTAAAGGTCACCCCAAAGGTCACCAAAGGTCACCCCAAAGGTCACCAAAGGTCACCAAAGGTCACCAAAGGTCACCAAAGGTCACCCCAAAGGTCACCAAAGGTCACCAAAGGTCACCAAAGGTCACCCCAAAGGTCACTAAAGGACACCAAAGGTCACCAAAGGTAACCAAAGGTCACCCCAAAGGTCACCAAAGGTCACCCCAAAGGTCACCAAAGGTCACCAAAGGTCACCCCAAAGGTCACCAAAGGTCACCCCAAAGGTCACCAAAGGTCACCAAAGGTCACCAAAGGTCACCAAAGGTCACCAAAGGTCACCCCAAAGGTTACCAAAGGTCACCCCAAAGGTCACCAAAGGTCACCCCAAAGGTCACCAAAGGTCACCAAAGGTCACCAAAGGACACCAAAGGTCACCAAAGGTCACGAAAGGTCACCCCAAAGGTCACCAAAGGTCACCTCAAAGGTCACCCCAAAGGTCACCCCAAAGGTCACCAAAGGCTACCAAAGGTCACCAAAGGTCACCCCAAAGGTCACCAAAGGTCACCAAAGGTCACCAAAGGTCACCAAAGGTCACCCCAAAGGTCACCAAAGGTCACCCCAAAGGTCACCAAAGGTCACCAAAGGTCACCAAAGGTCACCCCAAAGGTCACCAAAGGTCACCAAAGGTCACCAAAGGTCACCAAAGGTCACCAAAGGTCACCAAAGGTCACCCCAAAGGTCACCAAAGGTCACCCTAAAGGTCACCCCAAAGGTAAAAAAAGGTTACCAAAGGTCACCAAAGGTCACCTCAAAGGTCACCAAAGGTCACCCCAAAGGTCACCCCAAAAGTCACCAAAGGTCACCAAAGGTCACCAAAGGTCACCAAAGGTCACCAAAGGTCACCCCAAAGGTCACCAAAGGTCACCAAAGGTCACCAAAGGTCACCAAAGGTCACCCCAAAGGTCACCAAAGGTCACCCCAAAGGTCACCAAAGGTCACCAATGGTCACCAAAAGTCACCCCAAAAGTTACCAAAGGTCACCCCAAAGGTCACCCCAAAGGTCACCAAAGGTTACCAAAGGTCACCAAAGGTCACCCCAAAGGTCAGCAAAGGTCACCAAAGGTCACCAAAGGTCACCCCAAAGGTCACCAAAGGTCACCAAAGGTCACCAAAGGTCACCAAAGGTCACCCCAAAGGTCACCAAAGGTCACCCCAAAGGTCACCAAAGGTCACCAAAGGTCACCAAAGGTCACCCCAAAGGTCACCAAAGGTCACCCCAAAGGTCACCAAAGGTCACCAGAGGTCACCAAAGGTCACACCAAAGGTCACCAAAGGTCACCAAAGGTCACCAAAGGTCAGCAAAGGTCACCCCAAAGGTCACTAAAGGTCACCCCAAAGGTCACCAAAGGTCACCAAAGGTCACCAAAGGTCACCAAAGGTCACCCCAAAGGTCACCAAAGGTCACCCCAAAGGTCACCAAAGGTCACCAAAGGTCACCAAAGGTCACCCCAAAGGTCACCAAAGGTCACCAAAGGTCACCAAAGGTCACCCCAAAGGTCACCAAAGGACACCAAAGGTCACCAAAGGTCACCAAAGGTCACCCCAAAGGTCACCAAAGGTCACCCCAAAGATCACCAAAGGTCACCAAAGGTCACCAAAGGTCACCAAAGGTCACCAAAGGTCACCCCAAAGGTCACCAAAGGTCACCCCAAAGGTCACCCCAAAGGTCACCAAAGGTTACCAAAGGTCACCAAAGGTCACCCCAAAGGTCAGCAAAGGTCACCAAAGGTCACCAAAGGTCACCCCAAAGGTCACTAAAGGTCACCCCAAAGGTCACCAAAGGTCACCCCAAAGGTCACCAAAGGTCACCAAAGGTCACCAAAGGTCACCAAAGGTCACCCCAAAGGTCACCAAAGGTCACCAAAGGTCACCAAAGGTCACCCCAAAGGTCACTAAAGGACACCAAAGGTCACCAAAGGTAACCAAAGGTCACCCCAAAGGTCACCAAAGGTCACCCCAAAGGTCACCAAAGGTCACCAAAGGTCACCCCAAAGGTCACCAAAGGTCACCCCAAAGGTCACCAAAGGTCACCAAAGGTCACCAAAGGTCACCCCAAAGGTCACCAAAGGTCACCCCAAAGGTCACCAAAGGTCACCAAAGGTCACCAAAGGTCACCCCAAAGGTCACCAAAAGTCACCAAAGGTAACCAAAGGTCACCAAAGGTCACCCCAAAGGTCACCAAAGGTCACCAAAGGTCACCAAAGGTCACCAAAGGTCACCCCAAAGGTCACTAAAGGTCACCCCAAAGTTCACCAAAGGTCACCAAAGGTCACCAAAGGTCACCAAAGGTCACCCCAAAGGTCACCAACGGTCACCCCAAAGGTCACCAAAGGTCACCAAAGGTCACCCCAAAGGTCACCAAAGGTCACCCCAAAGGTCACCAAAGGTCACCCCAAAGGTCACCCCAAAGGTCACCAAAGGTCACCCCAAAGGTCACCAAAGGTCACCAAAGGTCACCAAAGGTCACCCCAAAGGTCACCAAAGGTCACCAAAGGTCACCCCAAAGGTCACCCCAAAGGTCACCAAAGGTTACCAAAGGTCACCCCAAAGGTCACCCCAAAGGTCACCCCAAAGGTCACCAAAGGTCACCCCAAAGGTCACCAAAGGTCACCAAAGGTCACCAAAGGTCACCCCAAAGGTCACCAAAGGTCACCAAAGGTCACCCCAAAGGTCACCCCAAAGGTCACCAAAGGTCACCAAAGGTCACCCCAAAGGTCACCCCAAAGGTCACCAAAGGTCACCCCAAAGGTCACCCCAAAGGTCACCAAAGGTTACCAAAGGTCACCAAAGGTCACCCCAAAGGTCAGCAAAGGTCACCAAAGGTCACCAAAGGACACCCCAAAGGTCACTAAAGGTCACCCCAAAGGTCACCAAAGGTCACCCCAAAGGTCACCAAAGGTCACCAAAGGTCACCAAAGGTCACCAAAGGTCACCCCAAAGGTCACCAAAGGTCACCAAAGGTCACCAAAGGTCACCCCAAAGGTCACTAAAGGACAGCAAAGGTCACCAAAGGTAACCAAAGGTCACCCCAAAGGTCACCAAAGGTCACCCCAAAGGTCACCAAAGGTCACCAAAGGTCACCCCAAAGGTCACCAAAGGTCACCCCAAAGGTCACCAAAGGTCACCAAAGGTCACCAAAGGTCACCCCAAAGGTCACCAAAGGTCACCCCAAAGGTCACCAAAGGTCACCAAAGGTCACCAAAGGTCACCCCAAAGGTCACCAAAAGTCACCAGAGGTAACCAAAGGTCACCAAAGGTCACCCCAAAGGTCACCAAAGGTCACCAAAGGTCACCAAAGGTCACCAAAGGTCACCCCAAAGGTCACTAAAGGTCACCCCAAAGTTCGCCAAAGGTCACCAAAGGTCACCAAAGGTCACCAAAGGTCACCCCAAAGGTCACCAAAGGTCACCCCAAAGGTCACCAAAGGTCACCAAAGGTCACCCCAAAGGTCACCAAAGGTCACCCCAAAGGTCACCAAATATCACCCCAAAGGTCACCCCAAAGGTCACCAAAGGTCACCAAAGGTCACCAAAGGTCACCCAAAGGTCACCAAAGGTCACCCCAAAAGTCACCAAAGGTCACCAAAGGTCACCAAAGGTCACCCCAAAGGTCACCAAAGGTCACCCCAAAGGTCACCAAAGGTCACCAAAGGTCACCCCAAAGGTCACCAAAGGTCACCAAAGGTCACCAAAGGTCACCAAAGGTCACCCCAAAGGTCACCAAAGGTCACCCCAAAGGTCACCAAAGGTCACCAAAGGTCACCAAAGGTCACCCCAAAGGTTACCAAAGGTCACCCCAAAGGTCACCAAAGGTCACCAAAGGTCACCAAAGGTCACCCCAAAGGTCACCAAAGGTCACCAAAGGTCACCCCAAAGGTCACCAAAGGTCACCCTAAAGGTCACCAAAGGTCACCAAAGGTCACCAAAGGTCACCAAAAAGGTCACCAAAGGTCACCAAAGGTCACCAAAGGTCACCAAAGGTCACCAAAGGTCACCCCAAAGGTCACTAAAGGTCACCCCAAAGGTCACCAAAGGTCACCAAAGGTCACCAAAGGTCACCAAAGGTCACCCCAAAGGTCACCAAAGGTCACCCCAAAGGTCACCAAAGGTCACCAAAGGTCACCCCAAAGGTCACCAAAGGTCACCCCAAAGGTCACCAAAGGTCACCCCAAAGGTCACCCCAAAGGTCACCCCAAAGGTCACCAAAGGTCACCAAAGGTCACCAAAGGTCACCCCAAAGGTCACCAAAGGTCACCCCAAAGGTCACCAAAGGTCACCAAAGGTCACCAAAAGTCACCCCAAAGGTCACCAAAGGTCACCCCAAAGGTCACCAAAGGTCACCAAAGGTCAGCAAAGGTCACCCCAAAGGTCACCAAAGGTCACCAAAGGTTACCAAAGGTCACCAAAGGTCACCCCAAAAGTTACCAAAGGTCACCAAAGGTCACCCCAAAGGGCACCAAAGGTCACCAAAGGTCACCAAAGGTCACCAGAGGTCACCCCAAAGGTCACTAAAGGTCACCGCAAAGGTCACCAAAGGTCACCAAAGGTCACCAAAGGTCACCCCAAAGGTCACCAAAAGTCATCCCAAAGGTCACCAAAGGTCACCAAAGGTCACCAAAGGTCACCCCAAAGGTCACCAAAGGTCACCAAAGGTCACCAAAGGTCTCCCCAAAGGTCACCAAAGGTCACCCCAAAGGTCACCAAAGGTCACCAAAGGTCACCAAAGGTCACCAAAGGTCACCCCAAAGGTCACCAAAGGTCACCCCAAAGGTCACCAAAGGTCACCAAAGGTCACCCCAAAGGTCACCAAAGGTCACCCCAAAGGTCACCAAAGGTCACCCCAAAGGTCACCCTAAAGGTCACCCCAAAGGTCACCAAAGGTCACCCCAAAGGTCACCAAAGGTCACCAAAGGTCACCAAAGGTCACCCCAAAGGTCACCAAAGTTCACCAAAGGTCACCAAAGGTCACCAAAGGTCACCCCAAAGGTCACCAAAGGTCACCAAAGGTCACCAAAGATCACCCCAAAGGTCACCAAAGGTCACCCCAAAGGTCACCAAAGGTCACCAAAGGTCAACAAAGGTCACCAAAGATCACCCCAAAGGTCACCAAAGGTCACCCCAAAGGTCACCAAAGGTCACCAAAGGTCACCAAAGGTCACCCCAAAGGTCACCAAAGGTCACCCCAAAGGTCACCAAAGGTCACAAAAGGTCACCCCAAAGGTCACCAAAGGTCACCAAAGGTCACCCCAAAGGTCACCAAAGGTCACCCCAAAGGTCACCAAAGGTCACCAAAGGTCACAAAGGTCACCCCAAAGGTCACCAAAGGTCACCAAAGGTCACCAAAGGTCACCAAAAATCACCCCAAAGGTCACTAAAGGTCACCCCAAAGGTCACCAAAAATCACCAAAGGTCACCAAAGGTCACCTCAAAGGTCACCAAAGGTTACCCCAAATGTCACCAAAGGTCACCAAAGGTCACCCCAAAGGTCACCAAAGCTCACCCCAAAGGTCACCAAAGGTCACCAAAGGTCACCAAAGGTCACCCCAAAGGTCACCAAAGGTCACCCCAAAGGTCACCAAAGGTCACCAAAGGTCACCAAAGGTCACCCCAAAGGTCACCAAAGGTTACCCCAAAGGTCACCAAAGGTCACCAAAGGTCACCCCAAAGGTCACCAAAGGTCACCTCAAAGGTCACCAAAGGTCACCAAAGGTCACCAAAGGTCACCCAAAAGGTCACCAAAGGTCACCCCAAAGGTCACCAAAGGTCACCCCAAAGGTCACCCCAAAGGTCACCCCAAAGGACACCAAAGGTCACCAAAGGTCACCAAAGGTCACCCCAAAGGTCACCAAAGGTCACCCCAAAGGTCACCAAAGGTCACCAAAGGTCACCCCAAAGGTCACCAAAAGTCACCCCAAAGGTCACCAAAGGTCACCAAAGGTCACCAAAGGTCACCCCAAAGGTCACCAAAGGTCACCAAAGGTCACCAAAGGTCACCAAAGGTCACCCCAAAGGTCACCAAAGGTCACCCCAAAGGTCACCAAAGGTCACCAAAGGTCACCAAAGGTCACCAAAGGTCACCAAAGGTCACCCCAAAGGTCACTAAAGGTCACCCCAAAGGTCACCAAAGGTCACCAAAGGTCACCAAAGGTCACCAAAGGTCACCCCAAAGGTCACCAAAGGTCATCCCAAAGGTCACCAAAGGTTACCAAAGGTCACCCCAAAGGTCACCAAAGGTCACCCCAAAGGTCACCAAAGGTCACCAAAGGTCACCAAAGGTCACCCCAAAGGTCACCAAAGGTCACCAAAGGTCACCAAAGGTCACCAAAGGTCACCCCAAAGGTCACCAAAAGTCACCCCAAAGGTCACCAAAGGTCACCAAAGGTCACCAAAGGTCACCAAAGGTCACCAAAGGTCACCCCAAAGGTCACCAAAGGTCACCCCAAAGGTCACCCCAAAGGTCACCAAAGGTTACCAAAGGTCACCAAAGGTCACCTCAAAGGTCACCAAAGGTCACCAAAGGTCACCCCAAAGGTCAGTAAAGGTCACCAAAGGTCACCAAAGGTAACCAAAGGTCACCCCAAAGGTCACCAAAGGTCACCCCAAAGGTCACCAAAGGTCACCAAAGGTCACCCCAAAGGTCACCAAAGGTCACCCCAAAGGTCACCAAAGGTCACCAAAGGTCACCCCAAAGGTCACCAAAGGTAACCAAAGGTCACCAAAGATCACCAAAGGTCACCAAAGGTCACCCCAAAGGTCACCAAAAGTCACCAAAGGTCACCAAAGGTCACCAAAGGTCACCCCCAAGGTCACCAAAGGTCACCCCAAAGGTCACCAAAGGTCACCAAAGGTCACCAAAGGTCACCAAAGGTCACCCCAAAGGTCACCAAAGGTCACCCCAAAGGTCACCAAAGGTCACCAAAGGTCACCAAAGGTCACCCCAAAGGTCACCAAAGGTCACCAAAGGTCACCAAAGGTCACCAAAGGTCACCCCAAAGGTCACTAAAGGTCACCCCAAAGTTCACCAAAGGTCACCAAAGGTCACCAAAGGTCACCAAAGGTCACCCCAAAGGTCACCAAAGGTCACCCCAAAGGTCACCAAAGGTCACCAAAGGTCACCAAAGGTCACCCCAAAGGTCACCAAAGGTCACCCCAAAGGTCACCAAAGGTCACCCCAAAGGTCACCAAAGGTCACCAAAGGTCACCAAAGGTCACCAAAGGTCACCCCAAAGGTCACCAAAGGTCACCAAAGGTCACCCCAAAGGTCACCAAAGGTCACCCCAAAGGTCACCAAAGTTCACCAAAGGTCACCCCAAAGGTCACCAAAGGTCACCCCAAAGGTCACCAAAGGTCACCCCAAAGGTCACCCCAAAGGTCACCAAAGGTCACTAAAGGTCACCAAAGGTCACCCCAAAGGTCACCAAACGTCACCCCAAAGGTCACCAAAGGTCACCAAAGGTCACCAAAGGTCACCCCAAAGGTCACCAAAGGTCACCCCAAAGGTCACCAAAGGTCACCAAAGGTCACCCCAAAGGTCACCAAAGGTCACCAAAGGTCACCACAGGTCACCAAAGGTCACCCCAAAGGTCACCAAAGGTCACCCCAAAGGTCACCAAAGGTCAACAAAGGTCACCAAAGGTCACCAAAGGTCACCCCAAAGGTTACCAAAGGTCACCAAAGGTCACCAAAGGTCACCAAAGGTTACCCCAAAGGTCACCAAAGGTCACCAAAGGTCACCCCAAAGGTCACCAAAGGTCACCCTAAAGGTCACCAAAGGTCACCAAAGGTCACCAAAGGTCACCAAAAAGGTCACCAAAGATAACCAAAGGTCACCAAAGGTCACCAAAGGTCACCAAAGGTCACCCCAAAGGTCACTAAAGGTCACCCCAAAGGTCACCAAAGGTCACCAAACGTCACCAAAGGTCACCAAAGGTCACCCCAAAGGTCACCAAAGGTCACCCCAAAGGTCACCAAAGGTCACCAAAGGTCACCCCAAAGGTCACCAAAGGTCACCCCAAAGGTCACCAAAGGTCACCCCAAAGGTCACCCCAAAGGTCACCCCAAAGGTCACCAAAGGTCACCAAAGGTCACCAAAGGTCACCCCAAAGGTCACCAAAGGTCACCCCAAAGGTCACCAAAGGTCACCAAAGGTCACCAAAAGTCACCCCAAAGGTCACCAAAGGTCACCCCAAAGGTCACCAAAGGTCACCAAAGGTCACCCCAAAGGTCACCAAAGGTCACCAAAGGTTACCAAAGGTCACCAAAGGTTACCCCAAAGGTCACCAAAGGTCACCCCAAAGGTCACCAAAGGTCACCAAAGGTCACCAAAGGTCACCCCAAAGGTCACCAAAAGTCATCCCAAAGGTCACCAAAGGTCACCAAAGGTCACCAAAGGTCACCCCAAAGGTCACCAAAGGTCACCAAAGGTCACCAAAGGTCTCCCCAAAGGTCACCAAAGGTCACCCCAAAGGTCACCAAAGGTCACCAAAGGTCACCAAAGGTCACCCCAAAGGTCACCAAAGGTCACCAAAGGTCACCAAAGGTCACCAAAGGTCACCAAAGGTCACCCCAAAGGTCACCAAAGGTCACCCCAAAGGTCACCAAAGGTCACCAAAGGTCACCAAAGGTCACCAAAGGTCACCCCAAAGGTCACCAAAGGTCACCAAAGGTCACCAAAGGTCACCCCAAAGGTCACCAAAGGTCACCAAAGGTCACCAAAGGTCACCCCAAAGGTCACTAAAGGTCACCGCAAAGGTCACCAAAGGTCACCAAAGGTCACCAAAGGTCACCAAAGGTCACCAAAGGTCACCAAAGGTCACCAAAAGTCACCCCAAAGTTCACCAAAGGTCACCAAAGGTCACCCCAAAAGTCACCAAAGGTCACCCCAAAGGTCACCAAAGGTCACCAAAGGTCACCAAAGGTCACCCCAAAGGTCACCAAAGGTCACCCCAAAGGTCACCAAAGGTCACCAAAGGTCACCAAAGGTCACCCCAAAGGTCACCAAAAGTCATCCCAAAGGTCACCAAAGGTCACCAAAGCTCACTAAAGGTCACCCCAAAGGTCACCAAAGGTCACCAAAGGTCACCAAAGGTCTCCCCAAAGGTCACCAAAGGTCACCCCAAAGGTCACCAAAGGTCACCAAAGGTCACCAAAGGTCACCCCAAAGGTCACCAAAGGTCACCAAAGGTCACCAAAGGTCACCAAAGGTCACCAAAGGTCACCCCAAAGGTCACCAAAGGTCACCCCAAAGGTCACCAAAGGTCACCAAAGGTCACCAAAGGTCACCAAAGGTCACCCCAAAGGTCACCAAAAGTCACCAAAGGTCACCAAAGGTCACCCCAAAGGTCACCAAAGGTCACCAAAGGTCACCAAAGGTCACCCCAAAGGTCACTAAAGGTCACCGCAAAGGTCACCAAAGGTCACCAAAGGTCACCAAAGGTCACCAAAGGTCACCAAAAGTCACCCCAAAGTTCACCAAAGGTCACCAAAGGTCACCCCAAAAGTCACCAAAGGTCACCCCAAAGGTCACCAAAGGTCACCAAAGGTCACCAAAGGTCACCCCAAAGGTCACCAAAGGTCACCCCAAAGGTCACCAAAGATCACCAAAGGTCACCAAAGGTCACCAAAGGTCACCCCAAAGGTCACCAAAGGTCTCCCCATAGGTCACCCCAAAGGTCACCAAAGGTTACCAAAGGTCACCAAAGGTCACCCCAAAGGTCAGCAAAGGTCACCAAAGGTCACCAAAGGTCACCCCAAAGGTCACCAAAGGTCACCAAAGGTCACCAAAGGTCACCCCAAAGGTCACCAAAGGTCACCCCAAAGGTCACCAAAGGTCACCAAAGGTCACCAAAGGTCACCAAAGGTCACCCCAAAGGTCACCAAAGGTTACCAAAGGTCACCAAAGGTCACCCCAAAGGTCAGCAAAGGTCACCAAAGGTCACCAAAGTCACCCCAAAGGTCACCAAAGGTCACCAAAAGTCACCAAAGGTCACCAAAGGTCACCCCAAAGGTCACCAAAGGTCACCAAAGGTCACCAAAGGTCACCCCAAAGGTCACTAAAGGGCACCAAAGGTCACCAAAGGTCACCAAAGGTCACCCCAAAGGTCACCAAAGGTCACCCTAAAGGTCACCAAAGGTCATCAAAGGTCACCCCAAAGGTCACCAAAGGTCACCCCAAAGGTCACCAAAGGTCACCAAAGGTCACCAAAGGTCACCCCAAATGTCACCAAAGGTCACCCCAAAGGTCACCAAAGGTCACCAAAGGTCACCAAAGGTCACCCCAAAGGTCACCAAAGGTCACCAAAGGTCACCAAAGGTCATCAAAGGTCACCCCAAAGGTCACCAAAGGTCACCCCAAAGGTCACCAAAGGTCACCAAAGGTTACCAAAGGTCACCAAAGGTCACCCCAAAGGTCACCAAAGGTCACCCCAAAGGTCACCAAAGGTCACCAAAGGTCACCAAAGGTCACCAAAGGTCACCTCAAAGGTCACCAAAGGTCACCAAAGGTCACCAAAGGTCACCAAAGGTCACCCCAAAGGTCACCAAAGGTCACCCCAAAGGTCACCAAAGGTCACCAAAGGTCACCAAAGGTCACCCCAAAGGTCACCAAAGGTCACCCCAAAGGTCACCAAAGGTCACCCCAATGGTCACCAAAGGTCACCCCAAAGGTCACTAAAGGTCACCCCAAAGGTCACCAAAGGTCACCAAAGGTCACCAAAGGTCACCAAAGGTCACCAAAGGTCACCAAAGGTCACCAAAGGTCACCCCAAAGGTCACCAAAGGTCACCCCAAAGGTCACCAAAGGTCACCAAAGGTCACTAAAGGTGACCAAAGGTCACCCTAAAGGTCACCAAAGGTCACCCCAAAGGTCACCAAAGGTCACCAAAGGTCACCCCAAAGGTCACCAAAGGTCACCCCAAAGGTCACCAAAGGTCACCCCAAAGGTCACCAAAGGTCACCCCAAAGGTCACCAAAGGTCACCAAAGGTCACCAAAGGTCACCAAAGGTCACCAAAGGTCACCCCAAAGGTCACCAAAGATCACCAAAGGTCACCAAAGGTCACCAAAGGTCACCCCAAAGGTCACCAAAGGTCACCCCAAAGGTCACCAAAGGTCACCCCAAAGGTCACCAAAGGTCACCCCAAAGGTCACCCCAAAGGTCACCAAAGGTCACCAAAGGTCACCAAAGGTCACCCCAAAGGTCACCAAAGGTCACCCCAAAGGTCACCAAAGGTCACCCCAAAGGTCACCAAAGGTCACCAAAGGTCACCAAAGGTCACCCCAAAGGTCACCTAAGGTCACCAAAGGTCACCAAAGGTCACCAAAGGTCACCAAAGGTCACCAAAGGTCACCCCAAAGGTCACCAAAGGTCACCCTAAAGGTCACCCCAAAGGTCACCAAAGGTTACCAAAGGTCACCAAAGGTCACCCCAAAGGTCACCCCAAAAGTCACCAAAGGTCACCAAAGGTCACCAAAGGTCACCCCAAAGGTCACCAAAGGTCACCAAAGGTCACCAAAGGTCACCCCAAAGGTTACCAAAGGTCACCAAAGGTCACCAAAGGTCACCAAAGGTCACCCCAAAGGTCACCAAAGGTCACCCCAAAGGTCACCAAAGGTCACCAATGGTCACCAAAGGTCACCCCAAAATTTACCAAAGGTCAACCCAAAGGTCACCAAAGGTTACCAAAGGTCACCAAAGGTCACCCCAAAGGTCAGCAAAGGTCACCAAAGGTCACCAAAGGTCACCCCAAAGGTCACCAAAGGTCACCAAACGTCACCAAAGGTCACCAAAGGTCACCCCAAAGGTCACCAAAGGTCACCCCAAAGGTCACCAAAGGTCACCAAAGGTCACCAAAGGTCACCCCAAAGGTTACCAAAGGTCACCCCAAAGGTCACCAAAGGTCACCAAAGGTCACCAAAGGTCACCCCAAAGGTCACCAAAGGTCACCAAAGGTCACCCCAAAGGTCACTAAAGGTCACCCCAAAGGTCACCAAAGGTCACCAAAGGTCACGAAAGGTCACCAAAGGTCACCCCAAAGGTCACCAAAGGTCACCCCAAAGGTCACCAAAGGTCACCAAAGGTCACCAAAGGTCACCCCAAAGGTCACCAAAGGTCACCAAAGGTCACCAAAGGTCACCAAAGGTCACCCCAAAGGTCACCAAAGGTCACCCCAAAGGTCACCAAAGGTCACCAAAGGTCACCAAAGGTCACCAAAGGTCACCAAAGGTCACCAAAGGTCACCCCAAAGGTCACCAAAGGTCACCCCAAAGGTCACCCCAAAGGTCACCAAAGGTTACCAAAGGTCACCAAAGGTCACCCCAAAGGTCAGCAAAGGTCACCAAAGGTCACCAAAGGTCACCCCAAAGGTCACCAAAGTTCACCAAAGGTCACCAAAGGTCACCAAAGGTCACCCCAAAGGTCACCAAAGGTCACCAAAGGTCACCAAAGGTCACCCCAAAGGTCACTAAAGGTCACCAAAGGTCACCAAAGGTCACCAAAGGTCACCCCAAAGGTCACCAAAGGTCACCAAAGGTCACCAAAGGTCACCCCAAAGGTCACCAAAGGTCACCAAAGGTCACCCCAAACGTCACCAAAGGTCACCCCAAAGGTCACCAAAGGTCACCAAAGGTCACCAAAGGTCACCCCAAAGGTCACCAAAGGTCACCCCAAAGGTCACCAAAGGTCACCAAAGGTCACCAAAGGTCACCCCAAAGGTCACCAAAGGTCACCAAAGGTCACCAAAGGTCACCAAAGGTCACCCCAAAGGTCACCCCAAAGGTCACCAAAGGTCACCAAAGGTCACCAAAGGTCACCAAAGGTCACCAAAGGTCACCAAAGGTCACCCCAAAGGTCACCAAAGATCACCAAAGGTCACCAAAGGTCACCAAAGGTCACCCCAAAGGTCACCAAAGGTCACCCCAAAGGTCACCAAAGGTCACCCCAAAGGTCACCAAAGGTCACCCCAAAGGTCACCAAAGGTCACCCCAAAGGTCACCAAAGGTCACCCCAAAGGTCACCAAAGGTCACCAAAGGTCACCAAAGGTCACCCCAAAGGTCACCAAAGGTCACCAAAGGTCACCAAAGGTCACCAAAGGTCACCAAAGGTCACCAAAGGTCACCAAAGGTCACCCCAAAGGTCACCAAAGGTCACCCCAAAGGTCACCAAAGGTCACCAAAGGTCACCCCAAAGGTCACCAAAGGTCACCCCAAAGGTCACCAAAGGTCACCAAAGGTCACCAAAGGTCACCCCAAAGGTTACCAAAGGTCACCCCAAAGGTCACCAAAGGTCACCAAAGGTCACCAAAGGTCACCCCAAAGGTCACCAAAGGTCACCAAAGGTCACCCCAAAGGTCACTAAAGGTCACCCCAAAGGTCACCAAAGGTCACCAAAGGTCACGAAAGGTCACCAAAGGTCACCCCAAAGGTCACCAAAGGTCACCAAAGGTCACCCCAAAGGTCACCAAAGGTCACCAAAGGTCACCCCAAAGGTCACTAAAGGTCACCCCAAAGGTCACCAAAGGTCACCAAAGGTCACCAAAGGTCACCAAAAGTCACCCCAAAGTTTACCAAAGGTCACCAAAGGTCACCCCAAAAGTCACCAAAGGTCACCCCAAAGGTCACCAAAGGTCACCAAAGGTCACCAAAGGTCACCCCAAAGGTCACCAAAGGTCACCCCAAAGGTCACCAAAGGTCACCAAAGGTCACCAAAGGTCACCAAAGGTCACCCCAAAGGTCACCAAAGGTCTCCCCATAGGTCACCCCAAAGGTCACCAAAGGTTACCAAAGGTCACCAAAGGTCACCCCAAAGGTCAGCAAAGGTCACCAAAGGTCACCAAAGGTCACCCCAAAGGTCACCAAAGGTCACCAAAGGTCACCAAAGGTCACCCCAAAGGTCACCAAAGGTCACCCCAAAGGTCACCAAAGGTCACCAAAGGTCACCAAAGGTCACCCCAAAGGTCACCAAAGGTTACCAAAGGTCACCAAAGGTCACCCCAAAGGTCAGCAAAGGTCACCAAAGGTCACCAAAGTCACCCCAAAGGTCACCAAAGGTCACCAAAGGTCACCAAAGGTCACCAAAGGTCACCCCAAAGGTCACCAAAGGTCACCAAAGGTCACCAAAGGTCACCCCAAAGGTCACTAAAGGTCACCAAAGGTCACCAAAGGTCACCAAAGGTCACCCCAAAGGTCACCAAAGGTCACCCTAAAGGTCACCAAAGGTCACCAAAGGTCACCCCAAAGGTCACCAAAGGTCACCCCAAAGGTCACCAAAGGTCACCAAAGGTCACCAAAGGTCACCCCAAATGTCACCAAAGGTCACCCCAAAGGTCACCAAAGGTCACCAAAGGTCACCAAAGGTCACCCCAAAGGTCACCAAAGGTCACCAAAGGTCACCAAAGGTCATCAAAGGTCACCCCAAAGGTCACCAAAGGTCACCCCAAAGGTCACCAAAGGTCACCAAAGGTTACCAAAGGTCACCAAAGGTCACCCCAAAGGTCACCAAAGGTCACCCCAAAGGTTACCAAAGGTCACCAAAGGTCACCAAAGGTCACCAAAGGTCACCTCAAAGGTCACCAAAGGTCACCAAAGGTCACCAAAGGTCACCAAAGGTCACCCCAAAGGTCACCAAAGGTCACCCCAAAGGTCACCAAAGGTCACCAAAGGTCACCAAAGGTCACCCCAAAGGTCACCAAAGGTCACCCCAAAGGTCACCAAAGGTCACCCCAATGGTCACCAAAGGTCACCCCAAAGGTCACTAAAGGTCACCCCAAAGGTCACCAAAGGTCACCAAAGGTCACCAAAGGTCACCAAAGGTCACCAAAGGTCACCAAAGGTCACCAAAGGTCACCCCAAAGGTCACCAAAGGTCACCCCAAAGGTCACCAAAGGTCACCAAAGGTCACTAAAGGTGACCAAAGGTCACCCCAAAGGTCACCAAAGGTCACCCCAAAGGTCACCAAAGGTCACCAAAGGTCACCCCAAAGGTCACCAAAGGTCACCCCAAAGGTCACCAAAGGTCACCCCAAAGGTCACCAAAGGTCACCCCAAAGGTCACCAAAGGTCACCAAAGGTCACCAAAGGTCACCAAAGGTCACCAAAGGTCACCCCAAAGGTCACCAAAGATCACCAAAGGTCACCAAAGGTCACCAAAGGTCACCCCAAAGGTCACCAAAGGTCACCCCAAAGGTCACCAAAGGTCACCCCAAAGGTCACCAAAGGTCACCCCAAAGGTCACCCCAAAGGTCACCAAAGGTCACCAAAGGTCACCAAATCTCACCCCAAAGGTCACCAAAGGTCACCCCAAAGGTCACCAAAGGTCACCCCAAAGGTCACCAAAGGTCACCAAAGGTCACCAAAGGTCACCCCAAAGGTCACCAAAGGTCACCAAAGGTCACCAAAGGTCACCAAAGGTCACCAAAGGTCACCAAAGGTCACCCCAAAGGTCACCAAAGGTCACCCTAAAGGTCACCCCAAAGGTCACCAAAGGTTACCAAAGGTCACCAAAGGTCACCCCAAAGGTCACCCCAAAAGTCACCAAAGGTCACCAAAGGTCACCAAAGGTCACCCCAAAGGTCACCAAAGGTCACCAAAGGTCACCAAAGGTCACCCCAAAGGTTACCAAAGGTCACCAAAGGTCACCAAAGGTCACCAAAGGTCACCAAAGGTCACCCCAAAGGTCACCAAAGGTCACCCCAAAGGTCACCAAAGGTCACCAATGGTCACCAAAGGTCACCCCAAAATTTACCAAAGGTCAACCCAAAGGTCACCAAAGGTTACCAAAGGTCACCAAAGGTCACCCCAAAGGTCAGCAAAGGTCACCAAAGGTCACCAAAGGTCACCCCAAAGGTCACCAAAGGTCACCAAAGGTCACCAAAGGTCACCAAAGGTCACCCCAAAGGTCACCAAAGGTCACCCCAAAGGTCACCAAAGGTCACCAAAGGTCACCAAAGGTCACCCCAAAGGTTACCAAAGGTCACCCCAAAGGTCACCAAAGGTCACCAAAGGTCACCAAAGGTCACCCCAAAGGTCACCAAAGGTCACCAAAGGTCACCCCAAAGGTCACTAAAGGTCACCCCAAAGGTCACCAAAGGTCACCAAAGGTCACGAAAGGTCACCAAAGGTCACCCCAAAGGTCACCAAAGGTCACCCCAAAGGTCACCAAAGGTCACCAAAGGTCACCAAAGGTCACCCCAAAGGTCACCAAAGGTCACCAAAGGTCACCAAAGGTCACCAAAGGTCACCCCAAAGGTCACCAAAGGTCACCCCAAAGGTCACCAAAGGTCACCAAAGGTCACCAAAGGTCACCAAAGGTCACCAAAGGTCACCAAAGGTCACCAAAGGTCACCCCAAAGGTCACCAAAGGTCACCCCAAAGGTCACCCCAAAGGTCACCAAAGGTTACCAAAGGTCACCAAAGGTCACCCCAAAGGTCAGCAAAGGTCACCAAAGGTCACCAAAGGTCACCCCAAAGGTCACCAAAGGTCACCAAAGGTCACCAAAGGTCACCAAAGGTCACCCCAAAGGTCACCAAAGGTCACCAAAGGTCACCCCAAAGGTCACTAAAGGTCACCAAAGGTCACCAAAGGTCACCAAAGGTCACCCCAAAGGTCACCAAAGGTCACCAAAGGTCACCAAAGGTCACCCCAAAGGTCACCAAAGGTCACCAAAGGTCACCCCAAACGTCACCAAAGGTCACCCCAAAGGTCACCAAAGGTCACCAAAGGTCACCCCAAAGGTCACCAAAGGTCACCCCAAAGGTCACCAAAGGTCACCAAAGGTCACCAAAGGTCACCCCAAAGGTCACCAAAGGTCACCAAAGGTCACCAAAGGTCACCAAAGGTCACCCCAAAGGTCACCCCAAAGGTCACCAAAGGTCACCAAAGGTCACCAAAGGTCACCAAAGGTCACCAAAGGTCACCAAAGGTCACCCCAAAGGTCACCAAAGATCACCAAAGGTCACCAAAGGTCACCAAAGGTCACCCCAAAGGTCACCAAAGGTCACCCCAAAGGTCACCAAAGGTCACCCCAAAGGTCACCAAAGGTCACCCCAAAGGTCACCAAAGGTCACCCCAAAGGTCACCAAAGGTCACCAAAGGTCACCAAAGGTCACCCCAAAGGTCACCAAAGGTCACCAAAGGTCACCAAAGGTCACCAAAGGTCACCAAAGGTCACCAAAGGTCACCAAAGGTCACCCCAAAGGTCACCAAAGGTCACCCCAAAGGTCACCAAAGGTCACCAAAGGTCACCCCAAAGGTCACCAAAGGTCACCCCAAAGGTCACCAAAGGTCACCAAAGGTCACCCCAAAGGTTACCAAAGGTCACCCCAAAGGTCACCAAAGGTCACCAAAGGTCACCAAAGGTCACCCCAAAGGTCACCAAAGGTCACCAAAGGTCACCCCAAAGGTCACTAAAGGTCACCCCAAAGGTCACCAAAGGTCACCAAAGGTCACGAAAGGTCACCAAAGGTCACCCCAAAGGTCACCAAAGGTCACCAAAGGTCACCCCAAAGGTCACCAAAGGTCACCAAAGGTCACCCCAAAGGTCACTAAAGGTCACCCCAAAGGTCACCAAAGGTCACCAAAGGTCACCAAAGGTCACCAAAGGTCACGAAAGGTCACCAAAGGTCACCCCAAAGGTCACCAAAGGTCACCCCAAAGGTCACCAAAGGTCACCAAAGGTCACCAAAGGTCACCCCACAGGTCACCAAAGGTCACCAAAGGTCACCAAAGGTCACCAAAGGTCACCCCAAAGGTCACCAAAGGTCACCCCAAAGGTCACCAAAGGTCACCAAAGGTCACCAAAGGTCACCAAAGGTCACCAAAGGTCACCAAAGGTCACCAAAGGTCACCCCAAAGGTCACCAAAGGTCACCCCAAAGGTCACCCCAAAGGTCACCAAAGGTTACCAAAGGTCACCAAAGGTCACCCCAAAGGTCACCAAAGGTCACCAAAGGTCACCCCAAACGTCACCAAAGGTCACCCCAAAGGTCACCAAAGGTCACCAAAGGTCACCAAAGGTCACCCCAAAGGTCACCAAAGGTCACCCCAAAGGTCACCAAAGGTCACCAAAGGTCACCAAAGGTCACCCCAAAGGTCACCAAAGGTCACCAAAGGTCACCAAAGGTCACCAAAGGTCACCCCAAAGGTCACCCCAAAGGTCACCAAAGGTCACCAAAGGTCACCAAAGGTCACCAAAGGTCACCAAAGGTCACCAAAGGTCACCCCAAAGGTCACCAAAGATCACCAAAGGTCACCAAAGGTCACCAAAGGTCACCCCAAAGGTCAGCAAAGGTCACCCCAAAGGTCACCAAAGGTCACCCCAAAGGTCACCAAAGGTCACCCCAAAGGTCACCAAAGGTCACCCCAAAGGTCACCAAAGGTCACCAAAGGTCACCAAAGGTCCCCCCAAAGGTCACCAAAGGTCACCAAAGGTCACCAAAGGTCACCAAAGGTCACCAAAGGTCACCAAAGGTCACCCCAAAGGTCACCAAAGATCACCAAAGGTCACCAAAAGTCACCAAAGGTCACCAAAGGTCACCCCAAAGGTCACCAAAGGTCACCCCAAAGGTCACCAAAGGTCACCCCAAAGGTCACCAAAGGTCACCCCAAAGGTCACCAAAGGTCACCAAAGGTCACCAAAGGTCACCCCAAAGGTCACCAAAGGTCACCCCAAAGGTCACCAAAGGTCACCCCAAAGGTCACCAAAGGTCACCAAAGGTCACCAAAGGTCACCCCAAAGGTCACCAAAGGTCACCAAAGGTCACCAAAGGTCACCAAAGGTCACCAAAGGTCACCAAAGGTCACCCCAAAGGTCACCAAAGGTCACCCTAAAGGTCACCCCAAAGGTCACCAAAGGTTACCAAAGGTCACCAAAGGTCACCCCAAAGGTCACCCCAAAAGTCACCAAAGGTCACCAAAGGTCACCAAAGGTCACCCCAAAGGTCACCAAATGTCACCAAAGGTCACCAAAGGTCACCCCAAAGGTTACCAAAGGTCACCAAAGGTCACCAAAGGTCACCAAAGGTCACCAAAGGTCACCCCAAAGGTCACCAAAGGTCACCCCAAAGGTCACCAAAGGTCACCCCAAAGGTCACCAAAGGTCACCAAAGGTCACCAAAGGTCACCCCAAAGGTCACCAAAGGTCACCAAAGGTCACCAAAGGTCACCAAAGGTCACCAAAGGTCACCAAAGGTCACCCCAAAGGTCACCAAAGGTCACCCCAAAGGTCACCCCAAAGGTCACCCCAAAGGACACCAAAGGTCACCAAAGGTCACCAAAGGTCACCCCAAAGGTCACCAAAGGTCACCCCAAAGGTCACCAAAGGTCACCAAAGGTCACCCCAAAGGTCACCAAAAGTCACCCCAAAGGTCACCAAAGGTCACCAAAGGTCACCAAAGGTCACCCCAAAGGTCACCAAAGGTCACCAAAGGTCACCAAAGGTCACCAAAGGTCACCCCAAAGGTCACCAAAGGTCACCCCAAAGGTCACCAAAGGTCACCAAAGGTCACCAAAGGTCACCAAAGGTCACCAAAGGTCACCCCAAAGGTCACTAAAGGTCACCCCAAAGGTCACCAAAGGTCACCAAAGGTCACCAAAGGTCACCAAAGGTCACCCCAAAGGTCACCAAAGGTCATCCCAAAGGTCACCAAAGGTTACCAAAGGTCACCCCAAAGGTCACCAAAGGTCACCCCAAAGGTCACCAAAGGTCACCAAAGGTCACCAAAGGTCACCCCAAAGGTCACCAAAGGTCACCAAAGGTCACCAAAGGTCACCAAAGGTCACCCCAAAGGTCACCAAAAGTCACCCCAAAGGTCACCAAAGGTCACCAAAGGTCACCAAAGGTCACCAAAGGTCACCAAAGGTCACCCCAAAGGTCACCAAAGGTCACCCCAAAGGTCACCCCAAAGGTCACCAAAGGTTACCAAAGGTCACCAAAGGTCACCCCAAAGGTCACCAAAGGTCACCAAAGGTCACCCCAAAGGTCACTAAAGGTCACCAAAGGTCACCAAAGGTAACCAAAGGTCACCCCAAAGGTCACCAAAGGTCACCCCAAAGGTCACCAAAGGTCACCAAAGGTCACCCCAAAGGTCACCAAAGGTCACCCCAAAGGTCACCAAAGGTCACCAAAGGTCACCCCAAAGGTCACCAAAGGTAACCAAAGGTCACCAAAGATCACCAAAGGTCACCAAAGGTCACCCCAAAGGTCACCAAAAGTCACCAAAGGTCACCAAAGGTCACCAAAGGTCACCCCAAAGGTCACCAAAGGTCACCCCAAAGGTCACCAAAGGTCACCAAAGGTCACCAAAGGTCACCAAAGGTCACTCCAAAGGTCACCAAAGGTCACCCCAAAGGTCACCAAAGGTCACCAAAGGTCACCAAAGGTCACCCCAAAGGTCACCAAAGGTCACCAAAGGTCACCAAAGGTCACCCCAAAGGTCACTAAAGGTCACCCCAAAGTTCACCAAAGGTCACCAAAGGTCACCAAAGGTCACCAAAGGTCACCCCAAAGGTCACCAAAGGTCACCCCAAAGGTCACCAAAGGTCACCAAAGGTCACCAAAGGTCACCCCAAAGGTCACCAAAGGTCACCCCAAAGGTCACCAAAGGTCACCCCAAAGGTCACCAAAGGTCACCAAAGGTCACCAAAGGTCACCAAAGGTCACCAAAGGTCACCCCAAAGGTCACCAAAGGTCACCAAAGGTCACCCCAAAGGTCACCAAAGGTCACCCCAAAGGTCACCAAAGTTCACCAAAGGTCACCCCAAAGGTCACCAAAGGTCACCCCAAAGGTCACCAAAGGTCACCCCAAAGGTCACCCCAAAGGTCACCAAAGGTCACCAAAGGTCACCAAAGGTCACCCCAAAGGTCACCAAACGTCACCCCAAAGGTCACCAAAGGTCACCAAAGGTCACCCCAAAGGTCACCAAAGGTCACCAAAGGTCACCCCAAAGGTCACCAAAGGTCACCAAAGGTCACCAAAGGTCACCAAAGGTCACCCCAAAGGTCACCAAAGGTCACCCCAAAGGTCACCAAAGGTCAACAAAGGTCACCAAAGGTCACCAAAGGTCACCCCAAAGGTTACCAAAGGTCACCAAAGGTCACCAAAGGTCACCAAAGGTTACCCCAAAGGTCACCAAAGGTCACCAAAGGTCACCCCAAAGGTCACCAAAGGTCACCCTAAAGGTCACCAAAGGTCACCAAAGGTCACCAAAGGTCACCAAAAAGGTCACCAAAGGTAACCAAAGGTCACCAAAGGTCACCAAAGGTCACCAAAGGTCACCCCAAAGGTCACTAAAGGTCACCCCAAAGGTCACCAAAGGTCACCAAACGTCACCAAAGGTCACCAAAGGTCACCCCAAAGGTCACCAAAGGTCACCCCAAAGGTCACCAAAGGTCACCAAAGGTCACCCCAAAGGTCACCAAAGGTCACCCCAAAGGTCACCAAAGGTCACCCCAAAGGTCACCCCAAAGGTCACCCCAAAGGTCACCAAAGGTCACCAAAGGTCACCAAAGGTCACCCCAAAGGTCACCAAAGGTCACCCCAAAGGTCACCAAAGGTCACCAAAGGTCACCAAAAGTCACCCCAAAGGTCACCAAAGGTCGCCCCAAAGGTCACCAAAGGTCACCAAAGGTCACCCCAAAGGTCACCAAAGGTCACCAAAGGTTACCAAAGGTCACCAAAGGTTACCCCAAAGGTCACCAAAGGTCAGCCCAAAGGTCACCAAAGGTCACCAAAGGTCACCAAAGGTCACCCCAAAGGTCACCAAAAGTCATCCCAAAGGTCACCAAAGGTCACCAAAGGTCACCAAAGGTCACCCCAAAGGTCACCAAAGGTCACCAAAGGTCACCAAAGGTCTCCCCAAAGGTCACCAAAGGTCACCCCAAAGGTCACCAAAGGTCACCAAAGGTCACCAAAGGTCACCCCAAAGGTCACCAAAGGTCACCAAAGGTCACCAAAGGTCACCAAAGGTCACCAAAGGTCACCCCAAAGGTCACCAAAGGTCACCCCAAAGGTCACCAAAGGTCACCAAAGGTCACCAAAGGTCACCAAAGGTCACCCCAAAGGTCACCAAAGGTCACCAAAGGTCACCAAAGGTCACCCCAAAGGTCACCAAAGGTCACCAAAGGTCACCAAAGGTCACCCCAAAGGTCACTAAAGGTCACCGCAAAGGTCACCAAAGGTCACCAAAGGTCACCAAAGGTCACCAAAGGTCACCAAAGGTCACCAAAGGTCACCAAAAGTCACCCCAAAGTTCACCAAAGGTCACCAAAGGTCACCCCAAAAGTCACCAAAGGTCACCCCAAAGGTCACCAAAGGTCACCAAAGGTCACCAAAGGTCACCCCAAAGGTCACCAAAGGTCACCAAAGGTCACCAAAGGTCACCAAAGGTCACCCCAAAGGTCACCAAAAGTCATCCCAAAGGTCACCAAAGGTCACCAAAGCTCACTAAAGGTCACCCCAAAGGTCACCAAAGGTCACCAAAGGTCACCAAAGGTCTCCCCAAAGGTCACCAAAGGTCACCCCAAAGGTCACCAAAGGTCACCAAAGGTCACCAAAGGTCACCCCAAAGGTCACCAAAGGTCACCAAAGGTCACCAAAGGTCACCAAAGGTCACCAAAGGTCACCCCAAAGGTCACCAAAGGTCACCCCAAAGTTCACCAAAGGTCACCAAAGGTCACCAAAGGTCACCAAAGGTCACCCCAAAGGTCACCAAAAGTCACCAAAGGTCACCAAAGGTCACCCCAAAGGTCACCAAAGGTCACCAAAGGTCACCAAAGGTCACCCCAAAGGTCACTAAAGGTCACCGCAAAGGTCACCAAAGGTCACCAAAGGTCACCAAAGGTCACCAAAGGTCACCAAAAGTCACCCCAAAGTTCACCAAAGGTCACCAAAGGTCACCCCAAAAGTCACCAAAGGTCACCCCAAAGGTCACCAAAGGTCACCAAAGGTCACCAAAGGTCACCCCAAAGGTCACCAAAGGTCACCCCAAAGGTCACCAAAGGTCACCAAAGGTCACCAAAGGTCACCAAAGGTCACCCCAAAGGTCACCAAAGGTCTCCCCATAGGTCACCCCAAAGGCCACCAAAGGTTACCAAAGGTCACCAAAGGTCACCCCAAAGGTCAGCAAAGGTCACCAAAGGTCACCAAAGGTCACCCCAAAGGTCACCAAAGGTCACCAAAGGTCACCAAAGGTCACCCCAAAGGTCACCAAAGGTCACCCCAAAGGTCACCAAAGGTCACCAAAGGTCACCAAAGGTCACCAAAGGTCACCCCAAAGGTCACCAAAGGTTACCAAAGGTCACCAAAGGTCACCCCAAAGGTCAGCAAAGGTCACCAAAGGTCACCAAAGTCACCCCAAAGGTCACCAAAGGTCACCAAAGGTCACCAAAGGTCACCAAAGGTCACCCCAAAGGTCACCAAAGGTCACCAAAGGTCACCAAAGGTCACCCCAAAGGTCACTAAAGGTCACCAAAGGTCACCAAAGGTCACCAAAGGTCACCCCAAAGGTCACCAAAGGTCACCCTAAAGGTCACCAAAGGTCACCAAAGGTCACCCCAAAGGTCACCAAAGGTCACCCCAAAGGTCACCAAAGGTCACCAAAGGTCACCAAAGGTCACCCCAAATGTCACCAAAGGTCACCCCAAAGGTCACCAAAGGTCACCAAAGGTCACCAAAGGTCACCCCAAAGGTCACCAAAGGTCACCAAAGGTCACCAAAGGTCATCAAAGGTCACCCCAAAGGTCACCAAAGGTCACCCCAAAGGTCACCAAAGGTCACCAAAGGTTACCAAAGGTCACCAAAGGTCACCCCAAAGGTCACCAAAGGTCACCCCAAAGGTCACCAAAGGTCACCAAAGGTCACCAAAGGTCACCAAAGGTCACCTCAAAGGTCACCAAAGGTCACCAAAGGTCACCAAAGGTCACCAAAGGTCACCCCAAAGGTCACCAAAGGTCACCCCAAAGGTCACCAAAGGTCACCAAAGGTCACCAAAGGTCACCCCAAAGGTCACCAAAGGTCACCCCAAAGGTCACCAAAGGTCACCCCAATGGTCACCAAAGGTCACCCCAAAGGTCACTAAAGGTCACCCCAAAGGTCACCAAAGGTCACCAAAGGTCACCAAAGGTCACCAAAGGTCACCAAAGGTCACCAAAGGTCACCAAAGGTCACCCCAAAGGTCACCAAAGGTCACCCCAAAGGTCACCAAAGGTCACCAAAGGTCACTAAAGGTGACCAAAGGTCACCCCAAAGGTCACCAAAGGTCACCCCAAAGGTCACCAAAGGTCACCAAAGGTCACCCCAAAGGTCACCAAAGGTCACCCCAAAGGTCACCAAAGGTCACCCCAAAGGTCACCAAAGGTCACCCCAAAGGTCACCAAAGGTCACCAAAGGTCACCAAAGGTCACCAAAGGTCACCAAAGGTCACCCCAAAGGTCACCAAAGATCACCAAAGGTCACCAAAGGTCACCAAAGGTCACCCCAAAGGTCACCAAAGGTCACCCCAAAGGTCACCAAAGGTCACCCCAAAGGTCACCAAAGGTCACCCCAAAGGTCACCCCAAAGGTCACCAAAGGTCACCAAAGGTCACCAAAGGTCACCCCAAAGGTCACCAAAGGTCACCCCAAAGGTCACCAAAGGTCACCCCAAAGGTCACCAAAGGTCACCAAAGGTCACCAAAGGTCACCCCAAAGGTCACCAAAGGTCACCAAAGGTCACCAAAGGTCACCAAAGGTCACCAAAGGTCACCAAAGGTCACCCCAAAGGTCACCAAAGGTCACCCTAAAGGTCACCCCAAAGGTCACCAAAGGTTACCAAAGGTCACCAAAGGTCACCCCAAAGGTCACCCCAAAAGTCACCAAAGGTCACCAAAGGTCACCAAAGGTCACCCCAAAGGTCACCAAAGGTCACCAAAGGTCACCAAAGGTCACCCCAAAGGTTACCAAAGGTCACCAAAGGTCACCAAAGGTCACCAAAGGTCACCAAAGGTCACCCCAAAGGTCACCAAAGGTCACCCCAAAGGTCACCAAAGGTCACCAATGGTCACCAAAGGTCACCCCAAAATTTACCAAAGGTCAACCCAAAGGTCACCAAAGGTTACCAAAGGTCACCAAAGGTCACCCCAAAGGTCAGCAAAGGTTACCAAAGGTCACCAAAGGTCACCCCAAAGGTCACCAAAGGTCACCAAAGGTCACCAAAGGTCACCAAAGGTCACCCCAAAGGTCACCAAAGGTCACCCCAAAGGTCACCAAAGGTCACCAAAGGTCACCAAAGGTCACCCCAAAGGTTACCAAAGGTCACCCCAAAGGTCACCAAAGGTCACCAAAGGTCACCAAAGGTCACCCCAAAGGTCACCAAAGGTCACCAAAGGTCACCCCAAAGGTCACTAAAGGTCACCCCAAAGGTCACCAAAGGTCACCAAAGGTCACGAAAGGTCACCAAAGGTCACCCCAAAGGTCACCAAAGGTCACCCCAAAGGTCACCAAAGGTCACCAAAGGTCACCAAAGGTCACCCCAAAGGTCACCAAAGGTCACCAAAGGTCACCAAAGGTCACCAAAGGTCACCCCAAAGGTCACCAAAGGTCACCCCAAAGGTCACCAAAGGTCACCAAAGGTCACCAAAGGTCACCAAAGGTCACCAAAGGTCACCAAAGGTCACCAAAGGTCACCCCAAAGGTCACCAAAGGTCACCCCAAAGGTCACCCCAAAGGTCACCAAAGGTTACCAAAGGTCACCAAAGGTCACCCCAAAGGTCAGCAAAGGTCACCAAAGGTCACCAAAGGTCACCCCAAAGGTCACCAAAGGTCACCAAAGGTCACCAAAGGTCACCAAAGGTCACCCCAAAGGTCACCAAAGGTCACCAAAGGTCACCAAAGGTCACCCCAAAAAAGGTCACTAAAGGTCACCAAAGGTCACCAAAGGTCACCAAAGGTCACCCCAAAGGTCACCAAAGGTCACCAAAGGTCACCAAAGGTCACCCCAAAGGTCACCAAAGGTCACCAAAGGTCACCCCAAACGTCACCAAAGGTCACCCCAAAGGTCACCAAAGGTCACCAAAGGTCACCAAAGGTCACCCCAAAGGTCACCAAAGGTCACCCCAAAGGTCACCAAAGGTCACCAAAGGTCACCAAAGGTCACCCCAAAGGTCACCAAAGGTCACCAAAGGTCACCAAAGGTCACCAAAGGTCACCCCAAAGGTCACCCCAAAGGTCACCAAAGGTCACCAAAGGTCACCAAAGGTCACCAAAGGTCACCAAAGGTCACCAAAGGTCACCCCAAAGGTCACCAAAGATCACCAAAGGTCACCAAAGGTCACCAAAGGTCACCCCAAAGGTCACCAAAGGTCACCCCAAAGGTCACCAAAGGTCACCCCAAAGGTCACCAAAGGTCACCCCAAAGGTCACCAAAGGTCACCCCAAAGGTCACCAAAGGTCACCAAAGGTCACCAAAGGTCACCCCAAAGGTCACCAAAGGTCACCAAAGGTCACCAAAGGTCACCAAAGGTCACCAAAGGTCACCAAAGGTCACCAAAGGTCACCCCAAAGGTCACCAAAGGTCACCCCAAAGGTCACCAAAGGTCACCAAAGGTCACCCCAAAGGTCACCAAAGGTCACCCCAAAGGTCACCAAAGGTCACCAAAGGTCACCAAAGGTCACCCCAAAGGTTACCAAAGGTCACCCCAAAGGTCACCAAAGGTCACCAAAGGTCACCAAAGGTCACCCCAAAAGGTCACCAAAGGTCACCAAAGGTCACCCCAAAGGTCACTAAAGGTCACCCCAAAGGTCACCAAAGGTCACCAAAGGTCACGAAAGGTCACCAAAGGTCACCCAAAGGTCACCAAAGGTGACCAAAGGTCACCCCAAAGGTCACCAAAGGTCACCAAAGGTCACCCCAAAGGTCACTAAAGGTCACCCCAAAGGTCACCAAAGGTCACCAAAGGTCACCAAAGGTCACCAAAGGTCACGAAAGGTCACCAAAGGTCACCCCAAAGGTCACCAAAGGTCACCCCAAAGGTCACCAAAGGTCACCAAAGGTCACCAAAGGTCACCCCAAAGGTCACCAAAGGTCACCAAAGGTCACCAAAGGTCACCAAAGGTCACCCCAAAGGTCACCAAAGGTCACCCCAAAGGTCACCAAAGGTCACCAAAGGTCACCAAAGGTCACCAAGGTCACCAAAGGTCACCAAAGGTCACCAAAGGTCACCCCAAAGGTCACCAAAGGTCACCCCAAAGGTCACCCCAAAGGTCACCAAAGGTTACTAAAGGTCACCAAAGGTCACCCCAAAGGTCAGCAAAGGTCACCAAAGGTCACCAAAGGTCACCCCAAAGGTCACCAAAGGTCACCAAAGGTCACCAAAGGTCACCAAAGGTCACCCCAAAGGTCACCAAAGGTCACCAAAGGTCACCAAAGGTCACCCCAAAGGTCACTAAAGGTCACCAAAGGTCACCAAAGGTCACCAAAGGTCACCCCAAAGGTCACCAAAGGTCACCAAAGGTCACCAAAGGTCACCCCAAAGGTCACCAAAGGTCACCAAAGGTCACCCCAAACGTCACCAAAGGTCACCCCAAAGGTCACCAAAGGTCACCAAAGGTCACCAAAGGTCACCCCAAAGGTCACCAAAGGTCACCCCAAAGGTCACCAAAGGTCACCAAAGGTCACCAAAGGTCACCCCAAAGGTCACCAAAGGTCACCAAAGGTCACCAAAGGTCACCAAAGGTCACCCCAAAGGTCACCCCAAAGGTCACCAAAGGTCACCAAAGGTCACCAAAGGTCACCAAAGGTCACCAAAGGTCACCAAAGGTCACCCCAAAGGTCACCAAAGATCACCAAAGGTCACCAAAGGTCACCAAAGGTCACCCCAAAGGTCAGCAAAGGTCACCCCAAAGGTCACCAAAGGTCACCCCAAAGGTCACCAAAGGTCACCCCAAAGGTCACCAAAGGTCACCCCAAAGGTCACCAAAGGTCACCAAAGGTCACCAAAGGTCACCCCAAAGGTCACCAAAGGTCACCAAAGGTCACCAAAGGTCACCAAAGGTCACCAAAGGTCACCAAAGGTCACCCCAAAGGTCACCAAAGATCACCAAAGGTCACCAAAAGTCACCAAAGGTCACCAAAGGTCACCCCAAAGATCACCAAAGGTCACCCCAAAGGTCACCAAAGGTCACCCCAAAGGTCACCAAAGGTCACCCCAAAGGTCACCAAAGGTCACCAAAGGTCACCAAAGGTCACCCCAAAGGTCACCAAAGGTCACCCCAAAGGTCACCAAAGGTCACCCCAAAGGTCACCAAAGGTCACCAAAGGTCACCAAAGGTCACCCCAAAAGTCACCAAAGGTCACCAAAGGTCACCAAAGGTCACCAAAGGTCACCAAAGGTCACCAAAGGTCACCCCAAAGGTCACCAAAGGTCAACCTAAAGGTCACCCCAAAGGTCACCAAAGGTTACCAAAGGTCACCAAAGGTCACCCCAAAGGTCACCCCAAAAGTCACCAAAGGTCACCAAAGGTCACCAAAGGTCACCCCAAAGGTCACCAAATGTCACGAAAGGTCACCAAAGGTCACCCCAAAGGTTACCAAAGGTCACCAAAGGTCACCAAAGGTCACCAAAGGTCACCAAAGGTCACCCCAAAGGTCACCAAAGGTCACCCCAAAGGTCACCAAAGGTCACCAATGGTCACCAAAGGTCACCCCAAAATTTACCAAAGGTCAACCCAAAGGTCACCAAAGGTTACCAAAGGTCACCAAAGGTGACCCCAAAGGTCAGCAAAGGTCACCAAAGGTCACCAAAGGTCACCCCAAAGGTCACCAAAGGTCACCAAAGGTCACCAAAGGTCACCAAAGGTCACCCCAAAGGTCACCAAAGGTCACCCCAAAGGTCACCAAAGGTCACCAAAGGTCACCAAAGGTCACCCCAAAGGTTACCAGAGGTCACCCCAAAGGTCACCAAAGGTCACCAAAGGTCACCAAAGGTCACCCCAAAGGTCACCAAAGGTCACCAAAGGTCACCCCAAAGGTCACTAAAGGTCACCCCAAAGGTCACCAAAGGTCACCAAAGGTCACGAAAGGTCACCAAAGGTCACCCCAAAGGTCACCAAAGGTCACCCCAAAGGTCACCAAAGGTCACCAAAGGTCACCAAAGGTCACCCCAAAGGTCACCAAAGGTCACCAAAGGTCACCAAAGGTCACCCCAAAGGTCACCAAAGGTCACCAAAGGTCACCAAAGGTCACCAAAGGTCACCCCAAAGGTCACCAAAGGTCTCCCCATAGGTCACCCCAAAGGTCACCAAAGGTTACCAAAGGTCACCAAAGGTCACCCCAAACGTCAGCAAAGGTCACCAAAGGTCACCAAAGGTCACCCCAAAGGTCACCAAAGGTCACCAAAGGTCACCAAAGGTCACCCCAAAGGTCACCAAAGGTCACCCCAAAGGTCACCAAAGGTCACCAAAGGTCACCAAAGGTCACCAAAGGTCACCCCAAAGGTCACCAAAGGTTACCAAAGGTCACCAAAGGTCACCCCAAAGGTCAGCAAAGGTCACCAAAGGTCACCAAAGTCACCCCAAAGGTCACCAAAGGTCACCAAAGGTCACCAAAGGTCACCAAAGGTCACCCCAAAGGTCACCAAAGGTCACCAAAGGTCACCAAAGGTCACCCAAAGGTCACTAAAGGTCACCAAAGGTCACCAAAGGTCACCAAAGGTCACCCCAAAGGTCACCAAAGGTCACCCTAAAGGTCACCAAAGGTCACCAAAGGTCACCCCAAAGGTCACCAAAGGTCACCCCAAAGGTCACCAAAGGTCACCAAAGGTCACCAAAGGTCACCCCAAATGTCACCAAAGGTCACCCTAAAGGTCACCAAAGGTCACCAAAGGTCACCAAAGGTCACCCCAAAGGTCACCAAAGGTCACCAAAGGTCACCAAAGGTCATCAAAGGTCACCCCAAAGGTCACCAAAGGTCACCCCAAAGGTCACCAAAGGTCACCAAAGGTTACCAAAGGTCACCAAAGGTCACCCCAAAGGTCACCAAAGGTCACCTCAAAAGGTCACCAAAGGTCACCAAAGGTCACCAAAGGTCACCAAAGGTCACCTCAAAGGTCACCAAAGGTCACCAAAGGTCACCAAAGGTCACCAAAGGTCACCCCAAAAGTCACCAAAGGTCACCCAAAGGTCACCAAAGGTCACCAAAGTTCACCAAAGGTCACCCCAAAGGTCACCAAAGGTCACCCCAAAGGTCACCAAAGGTCACCCCAATGGTCACCAAAGGTCACCCCAAAGGTCACTAAAGGTCACCCCAAAGGTCACCAAAGGTCACCAAAGGTCACCAAAGGTCACCAAAGGTCACCAAAGGTCACCAAAGGTCACCAAAGGTCAAACCAAAGGTCACCAAAGGTCACCCCAAAGGTCACCAAAGGTCACCAAAGGTCACTAAAGGTGACCAAAGGTCACCCCAAAGGTCACCAAAGGTCACCCAAAGGTCACCAAAGGTCACCAAAGGTCACCCCAAAGGTCACCAAAGGTCACCCCAAAGGTCACCAAAGGTCACCCCAAAGGTCACCAAAGGTCACCCCAAAGGTCACCAAAGGTCACCAAAGGTCACCAAAGGTCACCAAAGGTCACCAAAGGTCACCCCAAAGGTCACCAAAGATCACCAAAGGTCACCAAAGGTCACCAAAGGTCACCCCAAAGGTCACCAAAGGTCACCCCAAAGGTCACCAAAGGTCACCCCAAAGGTCACCAAAGGTCACCCCAAAGGTCACCAAAGGTCACCAAAGGTCACCCCAAAGGTCACCAAAGGTCACCCCAAAGGTCACCAAAGGTCACCCCAAAGGTCACCAAAGGTCACCCCAAAGGTCACCAAAGGTCACCAAAGGTCACCAAAGGTCACCAAAGGTCACCAAAGGTCACCCCAAAGGTCACCAAAGATCACCAAAGGTCACCAAAGGTCACCAAAGGTCACCCCAAAGGTCACCAAAGGTCACCCCAAAGGTCACCAAAGGTCACCCCAAAGGTCACCAAAGGTCACCCCAAAGGTCACCCCAAAGGTCACCAAAGGTCACCAAAGGTCACCAAAGGTCACCCCAAAGGTCACCAAAGGTCACCCCAAAGGTCACCAAAGGTCACCCCAAAGGTCACCAAAGGTCACCAAAGGTCACCAAAGGTCACCCCAAAGGTCACCAAAGGTCACCAAAGGTCACCAAAGGTCACCAAAGGTCACCAAAGGTCACCCCAAAGGTCACCAAAGGTCACCCTAAAGGTCACCCCAAAGGTCACCAAAGGTTACCAAAGGTCACCAAAGGTCACCCCAAAGGTCACCCCAAAAGTCACCAAAGGTCACCAAAGGTCACCAAAGGTCACCCCAAAGGTCACCAAAGGTCACCAAAGGTCACCAAAGGTCACCCCAAAGGTTACCAAAGGTCACCAAAGGTCACCAAAGGTCACCAAAGGTCACCCCAAAGGTCACCAAAGGTCACCCCAAAGGTCACCAAAGGTCACCAATGGTCACCAAAGGTCACCCCAAAATTTACCAAAGGTCAACCCAAAGGTCACCAAAGGTTACCAAAGGTCACCAAAGGTCACCCCAAAGGTCAGCAAAGGTCACCAAAGGTCACCAAAGGTCACCCCAAAGGTCACCAAAGGTCACCAAAGGTCACCAAAGGTCACCAAAGGTCACCCCAAAGGTCACCAAAGGTCACCCCAAAGGTCACCAAAGGTCACCAAAGGTCACCAAAGGTCACCCCAAAGGTTACCAAAGGTCACCCCAAAGGTCACCAAAGGTCACCAAAGGTCACCAAAGGTCACCCCAAAGGTCACCAAAGGTCACCAAAGGTCACCCCAAAGGTCACTAAAGGTCACCCCAAAGGTCACCAAAGGTCACCAAAGGTCACGAAAGGTCACCAAAGGTCACCCCAAAGGTCACCAAAGGTCACCCCAAAAGTCACCAAAGGTCACCAAAGGTCACCAAAGGTCACCCCAAAGGTCACCAAAGGTCACCAAAGGTCACCAAAGGTCACCAAAGGTCACCCCAAAGGTCACCAAAGGTCACCCCAAAGGTCACCAAAGGTCACCAAAGGTCACCAAAGGTCACCAAAGGTCACCAAAGGTCACCAAAGGTCACCAAAGGTCACCCCAAAGGTCACCAAAGGTCACCCCAAAGGTCACCCCAAAGGTCACCAAAGGTTACCAAAGGTCACCAAAGGTCACCCCAAAGGTCAGCAAAGGTCACCAAAGGTCACCAAAGGTCACCCCAAAGGTCACCAAAGGTCACCAAAGGTCACCAAAGGTCACCAAAGGTCACCCCAAAGGTCACCAAAGGTCACCAAAGGTCACCAAAGGTCACCCCAAAGGTCACTAAAGGTCACCAAAGGTCACCAAAGGTCACCAAAGGTCACCCCAAAGGTCACCAAAGGTCACCAAAGGTCACCAAAGGTCACCCCAAAGGTCACCAAAGGTCACCAAAGGTCACCCCAAACGTCACCAAAGGTCACCCCAAAGGTCACCAAAGGTCACCAAAGGTCACCAAAGGTCACCCCAAAGGTCACCAAAGGTCACCCCAAAGGTCACCAAAGGTCACCCCAAAGGTCACCAAAGGTCACCAAAGGTCACCAAAGGTCACCAAAGGTCACCCCAAAGGTCACCCCAAAGGTCACCAAAGGTCACCAAAGGTCACCAAAGGTCACCAAAGGTCACCCCAAAGGTCACCAAAGGTCACCCCAAAGGTCACCAAAGGTCACCAATGGTCACCAAAGGTCACCCCAAAATTTACCAAAGGTCAACCCAAAGGTCACCAAAGGTTACCAAAGGTCACCAAAGGTCACCCCAAAGGTCAGCAAAGGTCACCAAAGGTCACCAAAGGTCACCCCAAAGGTCACCAAAGGTCACCAAAGGTCACCAAAGGTCACCAAAGGTCACCCCAAAGGTCACCAAAGGTCACCCCAAAGGTCACCAAAGGTCACCAAAGGTCACCAAAGGTCACCCCAAAGGTTACCAAAGGTCACCCCAAAGGTCACCAAAGGTCACCAAAGGTCACCAAAGGTCACCCCAAAGGTCACCAAAGGTCACCAAAGGTCACCCCAAAGGTCACTAAAGGTCACCCCAAAGGTCACCAAAGGTCACCAAAGGTCACGAAAGGTCACCAAAGGTCACCCCAAAGGTCACCAAAGGTCACCCCAAAAGTCACCAAAGGTCACCAAAGGTCACCAAAGGTCACCCCAAAGGTCACCAAAGGTCACCAAAGGTCACCAAAGGTCACCAAAGGTCACCCCAAAGGTCACCAAAGGTCACCCCAAAGGTCACCAAAGGTCACCAAAGGTCACCAAAGGTCACCAAAGGTCACCAAAGGTCACCAAAGGTCACCAAAGGTCACCCCAAAGGTCACCAAAGGTCACCCCAAAGGTCACCCCAAAGGTCACCAAAGGTCACCCCAAAAGTCACCCCAAAGGTTACCAAAGGTCACCAAAGGTCACCCCAAAGGTCAGCAAAGGTCACCAAAGGTCACCAAAGGTCACCCCAAAGGTCACCAAAGGTCACCAAAGGTCACCAAAGGTCACCAAAGGTCACCCCAAAGGTCACCAAAGGTCACCAAAGGTCACCAAAGGTCACCCCAAAGGTCACTAAAGGTCACCAAAGGTCACCAAAGGTCACCAAAGGTCACCCCAAAGGTCACCAAAGGTCACCAAAGGTCACCAAAGGTCACCCCAAAGGTCACCAAAGGTCACCAAAGGTCACCCCAAACGTCACCAAAGGTCACCCCAAAGGTCACCAAAGGTCACCAAAGGTCACCAAAGGTCACCCCAAAGGTCACCAAAGGTCACCCCAAAGGTCACCAAAGGTCACCCCAAAGGTCACCAAAGGTCACCAAAGGTCACCAAAGGTCACCAAAGGTCACCCCAAAGGTCACCCCAAAGGTCACCAAAGGTCACCAAAGGTCACCAAAGGTCACCAAAGGTCACCCCAAAGGTCACCAAAGGTCACCAAAGGTCACCAAAGGTCACCAAAGGTCACCCCAAAGGTCACCCCAAAGGTCACCAAAGGTCACCAAAGGTCACCAAAGGTCACCAAAGGTCACCAAAGGTCACCAAAGGTCACCCCAAAGGTCACCAAAGATCACCAAAGGTCACCAAAGGTCACCAAAGGTCACCCCAAAGGTCACCAAAGGTCACCCCAAAGGTCACCAAAGGTCACCCCAAAGGTCACCAAAGGTCACCCCAAAGGTCACCAAAGGTCACCCCAAAGGTCACCAAAGGTCACCAAAGGTCACCAAAGGTCACCCCAAAGGTCACCAAAGGTCACCAAAGGTCACCAAAGGTCACCCCAAAGGTCACCAAAGGTCACCAAAGGTCACCAAAGGTCACCAAAGGTCACCAAAGGTCACCCCAAAGGTCACCAAAGGTCACCCCAAAGGTCACCAAAGGTCACCAAAGGTCACCCCAAAGGTCACCAAAGGTCACCCCAAAGGTCACCAAAGGTCACCAAAGGTCACCAAAGGTCACCCCAAAGGTCACCAAAGGTCACCAAAGGTCACCCCAAAGGTCACCAAAGGTCACCCCAAAGGTCACCAAAGGTCACCAAAGGTCACCCCAAAGGTCACCAGAGGTCACCCCAAAGGTCACCAAAGGTCACCAAAGGTCACCAAAGGTCACCAAAGGTCACCCCAAAGGTTACCAGAGGTCACCCCAAAGGTCACCAAAGGTCACCAAAGGTCACCAAAGGTCACCCCAAAGGTCACCAAAGGTCACCAAAGGTCACCCCAAAGGTCACTAAAGGTCACCCCAAAGGTCACCAAAGGTCACCAAAGGTCACGAAAGGTCACCAAAGGTCACCCCAAAGGTCACCAAAGGTCACCCCAAAGGTCACCAAAGGTCACCAAAGGTCACCAAAGGTCACCCCAAAGGTCACCAAAGGTCACCAAAGGTCACCAAAGGTCACGAAAGGTCACCCCAAAGGTCACCAAAGGTCTCCCCATAGGTCACCCCAAAGGTCACCAAAGGTTACCAAAGGTCACCAAAGGTCACCCCAAAGGTCAGCAAAGGTCACCAAAGGTCACCAAAGGTCACCCCAAAGGTCACCAAAGGTCACCAAAGGTCACCAAAGGTCACCCCAAAGGTCACCAAAGGTCACCCCAAAGGTCACCAAAGGTCACCAAAGGTCACCAAAGGTCACCAAAGGTCACCCCAAAGGTCACCAAAGGTTACCAAAGGTCACCAAAGGTCACCCCAAAGGTCAGCAAAGGTCACCAAAGGTCACCAAAGTCACCCCAAAGGTCACCAAAGGTCACCAAAGGTCACCAAAGGTCACCAAAGGTCACCCCAAAGGTCACCAAAGGTCACCAAAGGTCACCAAAGGTCACCCCAAAGGTCACTAAAGGTCACCAAAGGTCACCAAAGGTCACCAAAGGTCACCCCAAAGGTCACCAAAGGTCACCCTAAAGGTCACCAAAGGTCACCAAAGGTCACCCCAAAGGTCACCAAAGGTCACCCCAAAGGTCACCAAAGGTCACCAAAGGTCACCAAAGGTCACCCCAAATGTCACCAAAGGTCACCCCAAAGGTCACCAAAGGTCACCAAAGGTCACCAAAGGTCACCCCAAAGGTCACCAAAGGTCACCAAAGGTCACCAAAGGTCATCAAAGGTCACCCCAAAGGTCACCAAAGGTCACCCCAAAGGTCACCAAAGGTCACCAAAGGTTACCAAAGGTCACCAAAGGTCACCCCAAAGGTCACCAAAGGTCACCCCAAAGGTCACCAAAGGTCACCTCAAAGGTCACCAAAGGTCACCAAAGGTCACCAAAGGTCACCAAAGGTCACCTCAAAGGTCACCAAAGGTCACCAAAGGTCACCAAAGGTCACCAAAGGTCACCCCAAAGGTCACCAAAGGTCACCCCAAAGGTCACCAAAGGTCACCAAAGGTCACCAAAGGTCACCCCAAAGGTCACCAAAGGTCACCCCAAAGGTCACCAAAGGTCACCCCAATGGTCACCAAAGGTCACCCCAAAGGTCACTAAAGGTCACCCCAAAGGTCACCAAAGGTCACCAAAGGTCACCAAAGGTCACCAAAGGTCACCAAAGGTCACCAAAGGTCACCAAAGGTCACCCCAAAGGTCACCAAAGGTCACCCCAAAGGTCACCAAAGGTCACCAAAGGTCACTAAAGGTGACCAAAGGTCACCCCAAAGGTCACCAAAGGTCACCCCAAAGGTCACCAAAGGTCACCAAAGGTCACCCCAAAGGTCACCAAAGGTCACCCCAAAGGTCACCAAAGGTCACCCCAAAGGTCACCAAAGGTCACCCCAAAGGTCACCAAAGGTCACCAAAGGTCACCAAAGGTCACCAAAGGTCACCAAAGGTCACCCCAAAGGTCACCAAAGATCACCAAAGGTCACCAAAGGTCACCAAAGGTCACCCCAAAGGTCACCAAAGGTCACCCCAAAGGTCACCAAAGGTCACCCCAAAGGTCACCAAAGGTCACCCCAAAGGTCACCCCAAAGGTCACCAAAGGTCACCAAAGGTCACCAAAGGTCACCCCAAAGGTCACCAAAGGTCACCCCAAAGGTCACCAAAGGTCACCCCAAAGGTCACCAAAGGTCACCAAAGGTCACCAAAGGTTACCCCAAAGGTCACCAAAGGTCACCAAAGGTCACCAAAGGTCACCAAAGGTCACCAAAGGTCACCAAAGGTCACCCCAAAGGTCACCAAAGGTCACCCTAAAGGTCACCCCAAAGGTCACCAAAGGTTACCAAAGGTCACCAAAGGTCACCCCAAAGGTCACCCCAAAAGTCACCAAAGGTCACCAAAGGTCACCAAAGGTCACCCCAAAGGTCACCAAAGGTCACCAAAGGTCACCAAAGGTCACCCGAAAGGTTACCAAAGGTCACCAAAGGTCACCAAAGGTCACCAAAGGTCACCAAAGGTCACCCCAAAGGTCACCAAAGGTCACCCCAAAGGTCACCAAAGGTCACCAATGGTCACCAAAGGTCACCCCAAAATTTACCAAAGGTCAACCCAAAGGTCACCAAAGGTTACCAAAGGTCACCAAAGGTCACCCCAAAGGTCAGCAAAGGTCACCAAAGGTCACCAAAGGTCACCCCAAAGGTCACCAAAGGTCACCAAAGGTCACCAAAGGTCACCAAAGGTCACCCCAAAGGTCACCAAAGGTCACCCCAAAGGTCACCAAAGGTCACCAAAGGTCACCAAAGGTCACCCCAAAGGTTACCAAAGGTCACCCCAAAGGTCACCAAAGGTCACCAAAGGTCACCAAAGGTCACCCCAAAGGTCACCAAAGGTCACCAAAGGTCACCCCAAAGGTCACTAAAGGTCACCCCAAAGGTCACCAAAGGTCACCAAAGGTCACGAAAGGTCACCAAAGGTCACCCCAAAGGTCACCAAAGGTCACCCCAAAAGTCACCAAAGGTCACCAAAGGTCACCAAAGGTCACCCCAAAGGTCACCAAAGGTCACCAAAGGTCACCAAAGGTCACCAAAGGTCACCCCAAAGGTCACCAAAGGTTACCCCAAAGGTCACCAAAGGTCACCAAAGGTCACCAAAGGTCACCAAAGGTCACCAAAGGTCACCAAAGGTCACCAAAGGTCACCCCAAAGGTCACCAAAGGTCACCCCAAAGGTCACCCCAAAGGTCACCAAAGGTTACCAAAGGTCACCAAAGGTCACCCCAAAGGTCAGCAAAGGTCACCAAAGGTCACCAAAAGTCACCCCAAAGGTCACCAAAGGTCACCAAAGGTCACCAAAGGTCACCAAAGGTCACCCCAAAGGTCACCAAAGGTCACCAAAGGTCACCAAAGGTCACCCCAAAGGTCACTAAAGGTCACCAAAGGTCACCAAAGGTCACCAAAGGTCACCCCAAAGGTCACCAAAGGTCACCAAAGGTCACCAAAGGTCACCCCAAAGGTCACCAAAGGTCACCAAAGGTCACCCCAAACGTCACCAAAGGTCACCCCAAAGGTCACCAAAGGTCACCAAAGGTCACCAAAGGTCACCCCAAAGGTCACCAAAGGTCACCCCAAAGGTCACCAAAGGTCACCAAAGGTCACCAAAGGTCACCCCAAAGGTCACCAAAGGTCACCAAAGGTCACCAAAGGTCACCAAAGGTCACCCCAAAGGTCACCCCAAAGGTCACCAAAGGTCACCAAAGGTCACCAAAGGTCACCAAAGGTCACCAAAGGTCACCAAAGGTCACCCCAAAGGTCACCAAAGATCACCAAAGGTCACCAAAGGTCACCAAAGGTCACCCCAAAGGTCACCAAAGGTCACCCCAAAGGTCACCAAAGGTCACCCCAAAGGTCACCAAAGGTCACCCCAAAGGTCACCAAAGGTCACCCCAAAGGTCACCAAAGGTCACCAAAGGTCACCAAAGGTCACCCCAAAGGTCACCAAAGGTCACCAAAGGTCACCAAAGGTCACCAAAGGTCACCAAAGGTCACCAAAGGTCACCAAAGGTCACCCCAAAGGTCACCAAAGGTCACCCCAAAGGTCACCAAAGGTCACCAAAGGTCACCCCAAAGGTCACCAAAGGTCACCCCAAAGGTCACCAAAGGTCACCAAAGGTCACCAAAGGTCACCCCAAAGGTTACCAAAGGTCACCCCAAAGGTCACCAAAGGTCACCAAAGGTCACCAAAGGTCACCCCAAAGGTCACCAAAGGTCACCAAAGGTCACCCCAAAGGTCACTAAAGGTCACCCCAAAGGTCACCAAAGGTCACCAAAGGTCACGAAAGGTCACCAAAGGTCACCCCAAAGGTCACCAAAGGTCACCAAAGGTCACCCCAAAGGTCACCAAAGGTCACCAAAGGTCACCCCAAAGGTCACTAAAGGTCACCCCAAAGGTCACCAAAGGTCACCAAAGGTCACCAAAGGTCACCAAAGGTCACGAAAGGTCACCAAAGGTCACCCCAAAGGTCACCAAAGGTCACCCCAAAGGTCACCAAAGGTCACCAAAGGTCACCAAAGGTCACCCCAAAGGTCACCAAAGGTCACCAAAGGTCACCAAAGGTCACCAAAGGTCACCCCAAAGGTCACCAAAGGTCACCCCAAAGGTCACCAAAGGTCACCAAAGGTCACCAAAGGTCACCAAAGGTCACCAAAGGTCACCAAAGGTCACCAAAGGTCACTCCAAAGGTCACCAAAGGTCACCCCAAAGGTCACCCCAAAGGTCACCAAAGGTTACCAAAGGTCACCAAAGGTCACCCCAAAGGTCAGCAAAGGTCACCAAAGGTCACCAAAGGTCACCCCAAAGGTCACCAAAGGTCACCAAAGGTCACCAAAGGTCACCAAAGGTCACCCCAAAGGTCACCAAAGGTCACCAAAGGTCACCAAAGGTCACCCCAAAGGTCACTAAAGGTCACCAAAGGTCACCAAAGGTCACCAAAGGTCACCCCAAAGGTCACCAAAGGTCACCAAAGGTCACCAAAGGTCACCCCAAAGGTCACCAAAGGTCACCAAAGGTCACCCCAAACGTCACCAAAGGTCACCCCAAAGGTCACCAAAGGTCACCAAAGGTCACCAAAGGTCACCCCAAAGGTCACCAAAGGTCACCCCAAAGGTCACCAAAGGTCACCAAAGGTCACCAAAGGTCACCCCAAAGGTCACCAAAGGTCACCAAAGGTCACCAAAGGTCACCAAAGGTCACCCCAAAGGTCACCCCAGTCACCAAAGGTCACCAAAGGTCACCAAAGGTCACCAAAGGTCACCAAAGGTCACCAAAGGTCACCCCAAAGGTCAGCAAAGGTCACCAAAGGTCACCAAAGTCACCCCAAAGGTCACCAAAGGTCACCAAAGGTCACCAAAGGTCACCAAAGGTCACCCCAAAGGTCACCAAAGGTCACCAAAGGTCACCAAAGGTCACCCCAAAGGTCACTAAAGGTCACCAAAGGTCACCAAAGGTCACCAAAGGTCACCCCAAAGGTCACCAAAGGTCACCCTAAAGGTCACCAAAGGTCACCAAAGGTCACCCCAAAGGTCACCAAAGGTCACCCCAAAGGTCACCAAAGGTCACCAAAGGTCACCAAAGGTCACCCCAAATGTCACCAAAGGTCACCCCAAAGGTCACCAAAGGTCACCAAAGGTCACCAAAGGTCACCCCAAAGGTCACCAAAGGTCACCAAAGGTCACCAAAGGTCATCAAAGGTCACCCCAAAGGTCACCAAAGGTCACCCCAAAGGTCACCAAAGGTCACCAAAGGTTACCAAAGGTCACCAAAGGTCACCCCAAAGGTCACCAAAGGTCACCCCAAAGGTCACCAAAGGTCACCTCAAAGGTCACCAAAGGTCACCAAAGGTCACCAAAGGTCACCAAAGGTCACCTCAAAGGTCACCAAAGGTCACCAAAGGTCACCAAAGGTCACCAAAGGTCACCCCAAAGGTCACCAAAGGTCACCCCAAAGGTCACCAAAGGTCACCAAAGGTCACCAAAGGTCACCCCAAAGGTCACCAAAGGTCACCCCAAAGGTCACCAAAGGTCACCCCAATGGTCACCAAAGGTCACCCCAAAGGTCACTAAAGGTCACCCCAAAGGTCACCAAAGGTCACCAAAGGTCACCAAAGGTCACCAAAGGTCACCAAAGGTCACCAAAGGTCACCAAAGGTCACCCCAAAGGTCACCAAAGGTCACCCCAAAGGTCACCAAAGGTCACCAAAGGTCACTAAAGGTGACCAAAGGTCACCCCAAAGGTCACCAAAGGTCACCCCAAAGGTCACCAAAGGTCACCAAAGGTCACCCCAAAGGTCACCAAAGGTCACCCCAAAGGTCACCAAAGGTCACCCCAAAGGTCACCAAAGGTCACCCCAAAGGTCACCAAAGGTCACCAAAGGTCACCAAAGGTCACCAAAGGTCACCAAAGGTCACCCCAAAGGTCACCAAAGATCACCAAAGGTCACCAAAGGTCACCAAAGGTCACCCCAAAGGTCACCAAAGGTCACCCCAAAGGTCACCAAAGGTCACCCCAAAGGTCACCAAAGGTCACCCCAAAGGTCACCCCAAAGGTCACCAAAGGTCACCAAAGGTCACCAAAGGTCACCCCAAAGGTCACCAAAGGTCACCCCAAAGGTCACCAAAGGTCACCCCAAAGGTCACCAAAGGTCACCAAAGGTCACCAAAGGTTACCCCAAAGGTCACCAAAGGTCACCAAAGGTCACCAAAGGTCACCAAAGGTCACCAAAGGTCACCAAAGGTCACCCCAAAGGTCACCAAAGGTCACCCTAAAGGTCACCCCAAAGGTCACCAAAGGTTACCAAAGGTCACCAAAGGTCACCCCAAAGGTCACCCCAAAAGTCACCAAAGGTCACCAAAGGTCACCAAAGGTCACCCCAAAGGTCACCAAAGGTCACCAAAGGTCACCAAAGGTCACCCGAAAGGTTACCAAAGGTCACCAAAGGTCACCAAAGGTCACCAAAGGTCACCAAAGGTCACCCCAAAGGTCACCAAAGGTCACCCCAAAGGTCACCAAAGGTCACCAATGGTCACCAAAGGTCACCCCAAAATTTACCAAAGGTCAACCCAAAGGTCACCAAAGGTTACCAAAGGTCACCAAAGGTCACCCCAAAGGTCAGCAAAGGTCACCAAAGGTCACCAAAGGTCACCCCAAAGGTCACCAAAGGTCACCAAAGGTCACCAAAGGTCACCAAAGGTCACCCCAAAGGTCACCAAAGGTCACCCCAAAGGTCACCAAAGGTCACCAAAGGTCACCAAAGGTCACCCCAAAGGTTACCAAAGGTCACCCCAAAGGTCACCAAAGGTCACCAAAGGTCACCAAAGGTCACCCCAAAGGTCACCAAAGGTCACCAAAGGTCACCCCAAAGGTCACTAAAGGTCACCCCAAAGGTCACCAAAGGTCACCAAAGGTCACGAAAGGTCACCAAAGGTCACCCCAAAGGTCACCAAAGGTCACCCCAAAAGTCACCAAAGGTCACCAAAGGTCACCAAAGGTCACCCCAAAGGTCACCAAAGGTCACCAAAGGTCACCAAAGGTCACCAAAGGTCACCCCAAAGGTCACCAAAGGTTACCCCAAAGGTCACCAAAGGTCACCAAAGGTCACCAAAGGTCACCAAAGGTCACCAAAGGTCACCAAAGGTCACCAAAGGTCACCCCAAAGGTCACCAAAGGTCACCCCAAAGGTCACCCCAAAGGTCACCAAAGGTTACCAAAGGTCACCAAAGGTCACCCCAAAGGTCAGCAAAGGTCACCAAAGGTCACCAAAAGTCACCCCAAAGGTCACCAAAGGTCACCAAAGGTCACCAAAGGTCACCAAAGGTCACCCCAAAGGTCACCAAAGGTCACCAAAGGTCACCAAAGGTCACCCCAAAGGTCACTAAAGGTCACCAAAGGTCACCAAAGGTCACCAAAGGTCACCCCAAAGGTCACCAAAGGTCACCAAAGGTCACCAAAGGTCACCCCAAAGGTCACCAAAGGTCACCAAAGGTCACCCCAAACGTCACCAAAGGTCACCCCAAAGGTCACCAAAGGTCACCAAAGGTCACCAAAGGTCACCCCAAAGGTCACCAAAGGTCACCCCAAAGGTCACCAAAGGTCACCAAAGGTCACCAAAGGTCACCCCAAAGGTCACCAAAGGTCACCAAAGGTCACCAAAGGTCACCAAAGGTCACCCCAAAGGTCACCCCAAAGGTCACCAAAGGTCACCAAAGGTCACCAAAGGTCACCAAAGGTCACCAAAGGTCACCAAAGGTCACCCCAAAGGTCACCAAAGATCACCAAAGGTCACCAAAGGTCACCAAAGGTCACCCCAAAGGTCACCAAAGGTCACCCCAAAGGTCACCAAAGGTCACCCCAAAGGTCACCAAAGGTCACCCCAAAGGTCACCAAAGGTCACCCCAAAGGTCACCAAAGGTCACCAAAGGTCACCAAAGGTCACCCCAAAGGTCACCAAAGGTCACCAAAGGTCACCAAAGGTCACCAAAGGTCACCAAAGGTCACCAAAGGTCACCAAAGGTCACCCCAAAGGTCACCAAAGGTCACCCCAAAGGTCACCAAAGGTCACCAAAGGTCACCCCAAAGGTCACCAAAGGTCACCCCAAAGGTCACCAAAGGTCACCAAAGGTCACCAAAGGTCACCCCAAAGGTTACCAAAGGTCAC
>CALNHX010010049.1:0-14730 GCA_940337035.1 Agriotes lineatus
AATCCGTCTGTCAAATAACAAAGTCACAAAATTTGCTGTAACAGCACAAAACATCGGTCAGGTTACGTACCTATTGAAATTAGAAATGGCCTCATAAGGTATCAGAAACTACTAATAACCAATGGACAAGAATGGATGTGGGATGGGAAAGAAGGAAAACTTAAGAGAGTAGAGGAGAAGAAACAGGAACAACGAACAAGAAAGTAACACTATCCAAATATATTGAAGCAAAAAATAAGACAACCAAGGCAATGAACGAGGGTAAGAGACGAGACAATGAAAACATATTAAAAATAGCTAGGTACATGGAACGTACAGGGTGTAAATAAAGAAGGGACTCTTACACGAATTGACATAGCAGCAGTGCAAGAAATAAATATCAAAGGCAACTCAATTACCAACCTCAAAAATTACATATGGTGCATAGGGGTAGACATCAGAACAAATTAGGAACAGGCTTCATAATCAAAGAAAACCTCAAACACAGGATAATAAACTTTACCGGTTTCAGGATATTAAGCCTTTGTTTACATATACAAAAGTGGGCTGGTAACTAGGTCATAACTTATCTGTAGGGTAATGGAATATTACCCTACATGGCAACCATAACCATATAGCAACCGATAAACTATTGAACATATCACGGATGTTATGAATCATAACATTCCTAGATATGTTAATAGCTAATAATGTAATAAATGAAAGGCTACGTGTAATCAGAGTGAAAGAAAAATACAGAAAAATAACAATTTTCAATGTGCATCCCCCACGGAAAATGCAGGAAAATACTAAACAAGAATTATACGATACACTAGAAGATGCAATGAATAATTTTCCAATCTTCGATGTGAAAATTATCTTTGGCGACCTGAATGCAAAAATTGGCAAAGAAGAGAGAAATGTTGAGAGTTGAGATAGCTGTCAAGGCAAGTCTACACAACACAACAAACAACAACGGACAAAAATTGGTTGACTTTGCAGCAGAACAATCAATGATCATAAAAAGCACACAACAGAAAAGTAAAAACATCCATAAAGCAACCTGGATCGGCCCTGACAACAAAACACAAAAACAAATAGACCTAATAATAGGAAAAATGCACGTAAGAAGCGTACAAAATGTAAGAACGTATAGAGGGACTGATATCAGATCTGATTATATGCTAGTAATTGCAAAAATTAAACAGGAAAAACCAAACTTAGAAGATAAAAGAAATAGCAAAACAAATTCAATCAAAAGAAATACAGAGACGTTAAAAGTAAAAGAAAACAAATTACTATACAATGAAAATCATAGCAATAAAAAAATAATATAGGTATGACATAGACACGGAATGTGTAACGCGGCCTCTTACTCTCAGCTACACCTACTGAATTATTACTTTAAAATGCCCTGGGTTCACTAGATTAATCAGTCGGTGTGCTATGAGACTCTTTTTACATTCCCAGAGTGGCTAAGGGCGCTAATATTGTTTAAGGCCACGCTCGTAGACACCTGAAATGTTGTACTCACCAATGCAAACCTTAATGACAATAAAAATCCCAACAATTTACAATGAATACACAAAGTAGTTATACACTATGCATAAGAGACTACCTTATTAAATTACGAGCGTTTAATAGCGCCGGCAAAGTTAATTTCAAGCACCCAAAATGGTTCGTACCTGCAGTAGTCTATTCTTGTTTTCCTAGGGACGCATTGTGATTCATTGCCTCCAAATGCACACGCAGCAAAATGACGTAAAGCCGTCCGGTAGTTTACCCTTATCAGTCAGCGACACATTCGCTGACAATTGCGCAATTCTCACATGGCACTAACCTGGTGCTCTTTGTTGTTCTTCACGTGGCCCAGGGAACGCTACAAGGCTGCTGTCAGAACGGCAGTCGTTTGTGTCTTCAGGGAGCTGCTATACTTCCTGGTTGGCCCCTTGCAGAGGGCTCCAGCTAAATCGTGAAGGTATCACGTACCATTTCACTTGTTTTGCTGTTTGCGAATCCAATTAACCCGCACTGTTCGCAGGTTGTACAGTGAGTCGCTTGATTCGCCGAGCTTGCTGGCTTGGGCGCGTATGAATCCTCTTGCAGGCCTCTAGCGTTGATTCACATACCGACCGGTTATTCCCCGAACTAAACTGCACTGTCGACGCATTCTTTCACGTTATCGCGGCGAGTTACACTTTATAGTCATTGACTGCGTATACATCAATTATTACTCTATAGTGCTAAACTAAATGAATAAACACAAGAACACTTACTGTCAGGCTTTATTGCTAATTAGCATATCATGAAAAGATGTAAAATAAGTAAATACAGGTGGCACGAATTGACCCGTTTCAAATGGGAAAATATAAAGAATACAATAGAAACAAGTACAAAGCACTGAAAACCGCAATACAAGAAAGAAAAAAGATTGCTTTGACCAAGAATGCATAGAAGCCATACAAGAAAAAAAAAGCAAGAATGAAGATGCTACAAGATAAAACTGCAATAAGTTTAGAACAATATAGACAAATAAGGAATACCACGTAAGTACTAGTCAGAAACAAAAAAAGAGAATCACAAAAGGCAAAGTTGGAGGTAATTGAGACACACTACGAAAATAAAAACATAAAACTTTTCCATAAAAAACTGAAAGAAGAAAAGAGAGGATACCAAACACAGACTACTGTACCAAAAAATGAACAAAAAGAAATTTGCATGGGGACAAGAGGAATGCTGGATATATGGGAAAACTACTTCAAAAAGAACTTGACCAAAACCACATGCCAAATGCAGCAAGAACGCTCACAACAAAACGAAGAGGTACAAAGTACAGAAGAACCAGCAGAACAAGCAATTTTAGAAACAATACAGAAAATGAAAAATAACAAAACTCCAGGCACAGATGTCATAATAATAGAACAAATAAAATACTGTAGTGACGAATTATTTAAAAGGTTACATAAAATAAAACAAATATGGAAAGAGAAACGTATGCCTACAGAATGGAATCAACTTCTAATTTGCCTAATACATAAAAAAGGGAGTTTACAAAAGCCAGTAAACTACCGAACAATCGCTCTTTTAAACGTAACATATAAACTAATGGCAAAATTTATAAATAACAGAATACCTACAACAAGATTAACAAAATAAAATAGAACATTATCAGGCAGAAGCAGGCTACAAAAGTGGGAAGTCTACAAGAAATCATATATTTACTCTGAGACAAGGATTTATAGTTATATCAATCGAAAGAGAACAAAAATGCGCTTAATTAGATGCTACCTTACTTGAATTTGTTGCTTGTTTTAGATAGAAATAGCTTAAAAACTGTAATAAATTTTTGCACCACCTTGGGACGTGTCTCATGGTGGCCCAAAACCTTTGTCTCAAGGTAGCGCTTTTGATCAGTAACTAAAATAACATTGGTGCTAACTTCACCATATACTTAAAACTAATGAGGTTTGACAAGCAAGTATTAGAAAATAAGAGTAGATTAAAACATTTTGGAAAAAGCAACTCCTACCAACATTTGAGCTAGTTTGAAGTCGACACATGCAAATACTTCAGGGTTGTAAAAACTAGAGGTGGGGCGATTCATGAACGAATCGTTCATTTGAACGACTCCGACCAAAGAATCGTATGAATCGTTTCTTTCCTGTCTCGATTCGTCGTTCAATTGATTCGAAGTTACGTTTTGTACGACGCTGCGCAGCGTAATTTAAATCTGAATAAAGAATCATGAATCCTATGAATCGGTTTCTTCTTGTCTCGGTTCGTCGTTTGCATTAGATTTTGATCGTACGACGCAATGCGCGATTCAAAAATTAAGAACCCGAACGCGAACGGGACGAACTAAACGAAACCGAATCTTAAACTTGGTTGGTGCCACTGTTTCATAAGTAATACTTGCAACTGCAATCCAATTAAACTGATAACTGACCAAACGGCAAGCGCTTTTCAGCAAGCACAACAAAGATAGTATGGAAGGTTCATGATTCATAGCGTTTGGTTTCAAGAATACAAATGCGCTCGGTGAGTCGGTGCAAAATCTAAAATTCAGTGGGACCCAACCGAACGAAACTGAATCGTTCAAATGAACGAATCGAATGAATCGGTTCATGTTGATTGATTGAATCGTAAGAATCGACTCCCACCTCTAGTAAAAACCGGAAAGAGGTCAGAAAATTTTTAATTTTCAATTTTTGGTTCCCACACTCAGTTAATCAACGTGTCACACCAAAATGCAGTTGCATCTAATGTATCGCCTTTCTAAAAGCGCCAAATTTAAAATTATCGAATCTGTCTCAAGGTGTACTTGTCTCAACGTGGCCCACCCGACCCTACATTACATAATGGTCAGCCTCTTATATCTTTCAGTGTCCAAGGCTGTTTAAGTAATATACAGGGTCTCTCTTTGGTGTGTGGCCGGAGGATAGCTCCTCACTCGAGCAATATTTTAAAATCCTATTTTTGGCGAGAGAATAGGTACACCCCATACTAATTTCAGCCTCTTACAGCCATATGTAAAAACTTAAAAACCTCGCAAAAATATTTTCTATTGGTAGAATCAATTTGCCAATTTTTATTTTAATACTTTTTCCAGTTTTCAGTAAAATAAAAAGCCTCTAATATTTACGTAAGGGTTAAGAATTGAACCTATGGTTATACAACTCTTCTTTTATTTTGACCTCCTGTACACACTATCCAAATATTGGAGGTTTCCTCTTCAATCACCTTGTATATAATTCGTGACCAATCAGGGCCGGCGGTTCTTGTTCTAATCAAAGAAGTTTTTCAGTTTTGCATGGAATCAAAAATTATTTAAGATCGACTATGGCACAGAATCGGCTAAACCACGTTGCTATTCTGCATTCCTACCCGGATTCAGTTAATGTGCTCGATTTAGGAACTTTAATGGATGAATTTATTGTTAGTAATAGAAAACGAACGTCTTTTTTCGCCCTACGAAAATGATTTATTTGTATCTTTAAACGAAAGCAAATAAATTGAACTTTGTGACATCTCAAAGTATATTTTTATCAATTTTTAATCGTAACCCTGTATCCCTCGTCCCATCATATGAGTGTATTGTGACAAATCACTTGGAACTGCCCCCCACCCCCCACCCCACCTTACTACCCACTCGGGCTAAAAGTGTGACGCCCGCCCTGACCAATCAAATTATAGTTGTGCTTCTGCATTATTAAAAGTAACGGATGACATTGTTCGTGCTAGTGGCAAAGGTAGTCTCACGGCTTTAATTCTTCTTAACTTTTCCAAAGCTTTTGATACACTTGATCATGAGATACTTCTTGCTGTTTAATATCATTTTGGATTCGATAAGAGTACTCTTACATTTTTTTAATTGTCTTTAAAACGGGCAGTAGTGTGTCCTTATTCGAAATGAACAATCTGAGTCCTGGGAAATTAAATATGGCGTTCCGCAAGGATCTAATTTAGGTCCACTGCTTTATGTAATTTATTCGTCGGGTTTATGTAATATTTTAAAACACTGTGTGTATCATCACTACTATGCATATGACACACAATATTACCAAACTGCTGGCTAAATAAACCTACTACAACTAAAAACTCTTATGAAAAGTTATCAGAGGAGGAAGATACAGATAATGAACTAATGGGAAACCAGAAAAAACAATTAAGGCCCCTCCAATCTTTGTAAGTGTAGTAGAATCAAGCTACAAACTTGTTTATAGTTCAAATAACAATATTCGAAATTTATTAGGGAGTCCAAAAGACAAACGATTTTAGAGAAATCTGGAATTAATGAAATTAAATGTTTTCATTGTGATTTTAAATACATTGGGCAAACACATCGTAATTGTGATGCTAGGTTTAAAGAGCATTTAACTCATTTAAGATTCAACAGATTCGAAAAATTTTCTATTGCCAAGGCGTTAACTTCAACAGGGCAGCAACATTTTTTAAAAGTTGGGCCATTTTTAAGAAACACAAAACGTAGAACCCCCCCCTCCCACTCTGATCTTTAGGCTCTGTTGAACTTGACACCCGATTGGTCGCATAGGACACGCTCTCCGGGTCATATAGTATAAATAACGTTAGTATGTACGGAAGCGTAGACTTTCACTGGTGATTTGTGAAAAGCATATCTTCGGGAGTTGGCCTCAGCCAACTTTACGGTTGTAATTTGGTGGACATATTATCTTCACAGGTTTATTACAGCCAACTTGGTCGGGTTATTCTCTCTCTCTTCAAGGCTATTTTTTGAAGATGACAGCTTAGCTGTTGAAATCCATATTTAGCGTTTGTAAAATATTTGTGTGGTTAGAGGTTTTTAACGAATTGTGTCTGATTGTGACATTCCTTAAGACGACAAAAAGATCATGTCGCTCTGATCTAAAAAGATTAAAATAGTAAACAACTTACTGTTGATAGTTGTAACTTAGCTTGCAGATTTTGCTCTATCTTGAATCTGAATGATCTATACGTAGATTATTTCACAATCTGCTCTCCTACCTACCATGAATTGAAAAAAGAAGAAATACAATTTCTTTTCAGTAAAGTAGTGAGCTCACCTTGGTAAAATCAAGAAAGGTGGACAACGATGCCAAAGCTCTTTGATGGAATCACATGTTTGAGAAACTCAGCATTCAATCTATACTGGAGTCTAACTTCACTGAGTCCCTTATGTGTAATGGTCACAGATTACTACTTCACACATTTAAACTCACTAAGAGGATTAAATATAAACATCTCAAAATAGTGAACAAGGAAAAAGCAAATGTGTTTTCTTGATTGCGTTAAAGTTGATTCCACAATATTATAAGATCATAAATTGCTTTGTTGCATTTCAGGTTTCTAGTAAAATTTGAGATATAACCAGCCCAAGGCATATGAAAAGGTCTAGTAAACAAGTACCTAGTAATGAACAGATCGTGAAAAATAAATTAATGCTATAAGCTATAAAAGTAGCCTTCCCATTTGCCAGATTTCGACTCGTCGAAATTCGTTTAGCCGGATAATTAATTCATCGGAAAGTTATTCGCCGGATTCCGTTTCATCGGAATGTAGGGTGCGTCATATAACAAAATTCGGCAAAGTACTGTGTCTCGGACTAGCCTGTTTAGGTTAGTTGTAGTCTTTGATAATGTTTTTTCACCACCACGGCCAGTGTTGTCCCCACGATCAGCATAGTGTCCTCGATCTTGATACCCGGCGAAATGCATTCCGATCAAACCACTTCCGGCAAATAGAAACAAAGCCGCTATAAACACAGTGTCATTTCAATTACTTTATTTATTATCATTTCTACTTCTCCTTTTCTGCCACCTTTCATTTTTTGAACCGGTGCCGTTGTCTTGACCATCTTACTTCTATGTGCCTTACGTAGTACTTCCTATTGATTTATAATTTTTGATAGTTTTTTCCCTTTGTTTCTCTTTTTATCCTCTTCTTTATCTTAATATCGTATTTCTACCTCTTATTTTTTCCCATGAATATCAAATCACACTTAATGCATAAACATCACCTACCTCTACAATTTTTTGATGATTTACCAATTTTATTCTCCATTTGGAATTTTCTACTTTTAGTCTTCTTCTTCTTCTTTTTCTTCTTCAGCTTTAATATTCTGGCAACATTATGCTGGTTGTTGTGGTTGTTCTTGAGATGTTGACTCTTTGGAGGTCTTTGCGGTGGTCTTCTGCCCTGGGACTTGCCGTTGCGGGTTATTTTAGTTATTTTGGTATCAGTCATTGTGGATACATGTTCGTTCCACTCCCGTCTTCATTTTCTTACCCATCGTACTGTATCTGCTACTTTGTATTTATCTCTTAATGGAGAGATCCAAAAAAAAACTGATCATCAGCGGGCTGTGGAAATTCAAACGTATGAATAATTCAAGGTTAGCAGGTTAGGTTTTGCGTCAGTCCGTGTCAAAACTGACACAAAACCTAACCTGATAACTTCGAATTTGACATAAGACTTACAGTGCCACCAACGTTTGAATTTCCACACAGCCCGCTGAGAATCCCATTTTTTTGGATCTCTCGATATGTGTATTCCGCCGTCTGTCCTACATCGTGTATTCAGCCTTTCATTTCAGTTATCCTCATTAGTCGTTTTGTTGTTGAGGTGTCGGCTCTGGTTTCGGCCCCGTAGGTCAAGACTGGCCTTACACATGTTTTGTAAATTCTGGATTTACGGTCAATCATTAGGTGTTTGTTTTTCGAGGTTGTTTCTTTAAGATGTCCTGATATTGTAGCTGTTTTGTTGACCTAGTGTGTGACATCGCTTTTAAGGTTTCCGTAGCTGGATATTTTGCTGCCCAGATGGCAGACCGACATTACCTGCTCAATTCGGGTAATTTTTCTACTTTTATCATATGTTAAAATAGGTATGTTTCACACAGTAGGTACCTACTCGGCAAGTGCCCAGCAAATAAAACTATTAAAATAACATTACTCTGTCTAGAAATTTCACTTAAATTAATACCAAAACATAGAACTATCGTTGAAAAGATAAATAATGTAAATCAGACTGTATGACACCTGAAATTTTACTTTTATACTTCCCAACACATTGTCGATGTCCTAGCAAATAGCCGTAAAAACCACCAATAATATATTAAAACAGAACACAATGTCTTATTAGTTCATACAATTTTAAAAACATCAAAATGTATTTAAAAAATAGTACATAATGTATACTACAGTTCCATCTTAAAACTATTACAGCTACCTCATCTTTAGCTCTAGCTAGAACGCTAACTTGAAAATGTCCATATAGCACTTATTGATGTATATAAGTACTGCACTACAATTGTCATATACGTCAACACAACTTACATAAATAAAAGTATTTGTAGTAACAAAACATAAGCATATTTTATGGCCAAATATGCAGATCAAGCGGTAGGTACCACCAACTCTAATCACTTGTATAACTAAACTGTTTTTAGTTACCATTCTGAACTGATAATGAAAATAGCGTATGAGTATTCGTATCCATGTATACATGATGCAGCTCAATATTAACTGACAAACCCATCATCCATAGATTTTTTCCGGTGTGGCAAACCTCTACTAAAGTCTACCTTTTTGCCGTTTTGTTTTCAAATAAATTTACAGGAAGTTACTCTACTGAATCGAGCATCAAGTTGCGTACAACCTAATTTGCAATCAGAACGAATACGAACTGTTATAGGTTTATTTAACACATTTTAATATTCTTTTTATAGAAAAATATAGCCTATATTTTGTACATTTACTTATAAATGATCTCTTGATGCTGCTTTGCATTGATAAATAGAACATGTACAGGGTTTTTCTCCCGTGTGACACACCATACACCTGATAGTAAGTTCTTTATTTGCAGATCTACATACACAAACAGAACATGAATAAAGTATTTCTTCTGGATAAAACCTCATACGTCTAACTAAACCAGGTTTTTATGCTGCTCTGTAAGCACAATCAAACGAACTATTGGTTATAAGGCTTTTGAGGTACCTACATAATCTTCGTTCCTTGTTTAATACTCTTTTTAGAATAATCACGAATGTCTTTGATGGTTTCCATGGTTACTTTTGATAGAGGGTATTACTATGCCTCTTCTGGCTTCCAATCTTTTGTGATCACGGCTCCTTGATAATATACCTATGCAGGTTGCAAATCCATTATGAGGCGAGTTAGGCCTATTCACTATACGAATATTGCAAATTGCATACTAATTCGTGTACTGAAACAGCTATTCGATTTTAAAACTTAGTCTCTATAACTTCTTTTTATAATTGCTACTTAAAAGCAGTGCTGGGTTTTTTCTTTTCGTAGTAGATGAGCATACGATTGTTTGATATTGTCACACCTGTAAGAAAATTAGGTTATAGTATCTGACTAACCAATTAGTAAATGGATCTAATTATATTCTCACCTTAATGTTTAAGTAATTTGTAGAAATTTTAAAATATATCAAAATTAAATATACTATCACGTTGCAAATAATATTAAACCATGTAAACCATTTCATTGTTGTAACTATTCTATAGATACTTCTGTGCTTTTCTTAATTTTATATTTCATTTAGGGAGAGTGGTCCACAATGAAACAAAAAAGTTGTTTTGCTAAGTAACATATATTTTTATCACACAAAACATGAAAAAAACGTTTGCTAAGGTAAGTATGCACATTTTTTTAACAGATGTACAGTACAAACATTTAAAATGTGGTGTGATACACGCACACAACTTCCTTTTATAGTGGTCTTATAATTAGCCAAAAATTGATTTTAAATTTTTAAGCATTGGTCAAACATTTTCAAAAATTACAAATTTTACAAAAACCGTACAAAATAGAGTGTTAGTTTCAAAAGACAAATTTTCTCTAGAATTTTAAGCTGAATTCAAAAATGTAATAATATACCCGGTGTTCTATTTAAAATAGGAGTTAATAAAAAAATTGAAGAAAACAAAAGAAACCAATTTTAGAAATATTCAACTGGAAAATCACCTATCTCACATCAATACACATTAAAAATGTAAAGTTTAAAAAAATCGTTAGAGCCGTTTTTGAAAAAATCGAAAAAAACTGAAAAATCACAAGAGTAAACACCTACTTCCGATTATGCGATTTTCTTCAAAAGCTTGCTGTCGCATCTACATAGTACACACAACTTATATATGAAGTTTCAACGCCATACCTCTTTCCGTTTTTGAGATATTCTGTTCACAGACAGACAGACCAATGAAAAAAAACATGTTTTTTGAGTTCAGGGGACTCTAAAACGTGAAGATCTGTTGAAAACTCAATTTAAAATTTTTGGGTGAATCCAATACTTCCTTTATTGTAAAAGGAAGTAAAAAGCAAATTGAAAATCCTTAAAATAAAATATAATAAAACAAATGAAAATAGTTTCAGTGTGCCTCATCCATGGGGGTACAATGAAAAACATAAATATAGAGTGTTATATAGCTGTCAAGTTAGTTATCAAAGGTAATTATAATACTACACATTTTACTTTATTCATTACATAATGCTTTGATTATTAAAAAAATACTTTACCTCTAACGAAAGAATGACTTTATAACCTCACTTCCAGTATAAAATTCTAAATTCAACACCAGCTGATTTCACTTTCAACACGCTGATTTATAAAACGTCATTTTTAGTGAAACGAGCTAGTGCTAAAAGGCTTACTTTTAGTAGTAGCCGTAAAAAAAGTATAGTTGATTTCGTTTCTACAGGACTTGCGGTAGGCCTTGATTTAACTTTTTGGCAGGGTAGACCACCTAGTTACATTTAAGAACTGATGTTGACAGACGTCTATTTAAATAGGTGAAATTAAATAGTGTGGCGTTTTATTTGCTTATTAACCAAAAAAAGTAAGAAATCATGATTTACTAAATACTAACAACTTAGCTTGCGCCGGGGTCGGTAGCTCAGTGGTAAGCATCCTGACTACTGATCTAAGGGTTGCGAGTTCGATTCCCGGTCCCGGTGAGGTTTCCAAAAATAAAAAAAATGCAGATGAAAGCTTCTACAGAATGCCATCATTCGGAAGTGATGTAAAGCCGTAGGTCCCATGTTACTACGATGTGTAGCATGTAAAAGATCCCTTGCTAGGGTTGGAACTCCTTAGTCTCGGCAAAATTCTAAGTAGGACTTTGACCATATGACCAAAGCAGTCGGTGTCTAAGGTACCTGGTACTCTGCATGCCTAGACCTTGTCCATTAACAAACAAACAAACAAACAAACTTAGCTTGCTTGTAAAACAAAATTGCAAGATATGCCTGTCCTTGCAATAACTCTAACCTATGAAAATTTTAAATGTCATTTTGACTGTAAAATAGTATATTATGTTACAAGTTTTATAAACGTCACTTTAGTCACGAGTTTTTTTTTTAGGCAAGAGCGGAGCGTAGCGCAGCGAGTGTTTAATAAACGAGTGTCTAGACGAGTTTATATAATGTGTTACATACTATACTTTTTCTACGACCACAAATGTAGACAATATAACATCATATTATTTCATTAAAATTTTGAATATTATGTTAGGTTAAATTATGCTTGACAAACGTCAAAGTTGACTGTTGAAAACTAACTTGATTTTAGTTTTGGCTGTGGCTAATAGAGCAAATACTGTTTGAACCTAACTGCACCCCGTGACTAAAACGTCGTTACCAACTTCAGCCCGTGACTAAGAGGGTCTTTAGTCACAGGTTATGAATGCGTGATTAAAATGTCACTTAGCGACGTGTACGTTAGTATGTTAAATGCCTTTTTTGTATTCGCTCCCCAAACTGGTTACTTTGGAAACTGTCTAGGATCCTCAAAATGGCCATTTAGAGGCCTTGTACTTAAAGTCGTCATGGCAACATTTTAGCGGACTCAAACATTAGTTGCCATGACGACTTTAAGTACAAGGCCTCTAAATGGCCATTTTGAGGATCCTAGACAGTTTCCAAAGTAACCAGTTTGGGGAGCGAAAAATATATTTTCGCGCGGCCTCCTAATATAATGCCGCGTTAATGGTAATTGAAACTTCATATTATAATGTTTGGAGAGCTAATACAAAAAAACGTTGTATGCAACACGTCCTCAAATGGCTTTAGAGGACTCATCTTCATATTACGGACTCGGCTGCGCTTCGCTCCGCCTCGTCCGGAAACATTACGACTCGTCCCCTAAAGCCTTGCTTTGAGGACTAGTTACATAATAGTAGTTTATGTAACTAGTCCTCAAAGCAAGGCTTTAGGGGACGAGTCGTAATGTTTCCGGACGAGGCGGAGCGAAGCGCAGCCGAGTCCGTAATATGAAGATGAGTCCTCTAAAGCCATTTGAGGACGTGTTGCATACAACGTTTTTTTGTATTAGCTCTCCAAACATTATAATATGAAGTTTCAATTACCATTAACGCGACATTATATTAGGAGGCCGCGCGAAAATGTATTTTTCGCTCCCCAAACTGGTTACTTTGGAAACTGTCTAGGATCCTCAAAATGGCCATTTAGAGGCCTTGTACTTAAAGTCGTCATGGCAACTAATGTTTGAGTCCGCTAAAATGTCGCCATGACGACTTTAAGTACAAGGCCTCTAAATGGCCATTTTGAGGATCCTAGACAGTTTCCAAAGTAACCAGTTTGGGGAGCGAATACAAAAAAGTACTATTTTAGTTACAGGAGTAGAAGGTTTGGTTTTAGACGTGTTTCTTGTAGGCAGATGCATTGTAGTGATTTATCAGTTAATAGTAATTTAATTTCTTCTAGGCGGGTGAAGAACCCGTTACAGTTCCAGTTTATGATGAATTTTAGTCAGTTTCGTTTTGGGATGAGGTGTCATCTATCGACGTTATACTGGATATGGATACTGTGTCTTCTTTATCTATCTGTACGGCTTCAATGAGTTTTTTAACTATTCGTGTGCATCGGTTTTTTATGCTTCTTTGTGTAAAATAGGGGTATAGGTGCTTGATCATCTTTATCAGCGGAGTAATGTCGGTTGTATAGTTTCTTGCAATATTGATGGGATCAGCGGAGCCATAGGTATTTTCTATGAAATCTTGAAATTGATCGTAGGTTAATACATATTCCAGTGGATTGGCTGTAATTATTTCAGCAACTGGTTTTAAGTGTTCCATTACTTCATTGCTTGTATTTTCCATTGGATTGCTAGGCTTCATTTTTTTGGTTTGTTGGGTCGAATTTTTGTTTTGGTTTTTGGTGTGATAAAAAGATTTTGTTCATCTGTATCAATTTCATTTAAATTTGGAGATTTGACACTTGGCGTCTCTTTATCGTAGCTGTCATTAACCGTGCCACTGTTAGAAGTACTGAAGAGTGTTGTCGTTTTAGGTCAATTGATGTAATAGAGTTTGTGTTAGTTGGTGTTTCTTGTATAGTGCTATTTTCTTCCATTGGTGAAGTTTGATTTAAATTGGGGCATTTTTCAGCTATATGTCCCGAATTTTTGCAGAGGTAGCAAGATATTGAGTCTGTGCTAAGAAATATTCTGTAAGTTGTATCTTCATGTTTGATTAATATTGAGTTGGGGATTGATACGTTAGAGTCGGATACATATACTTGTCTTCGGAAGCTCATAATATGAGTGAAACCTTCTTCAGAAATTCCCGCTCTTAAAAAATTTATGGGAGAAACAATTTTTAAACCGATTTGTATGAGTTCATTTTCTAGTACATTGTGCGGTATTACTGGGGAGACATTGGATAAAATTACTCTCTGTGCTGGGGTAATTAATCTGCGTATTTGGAGTTCTTTACCTTTAATTTCTATTTTGCTGTGATCGGTGATTATTTTATCTACTATGGCTTTATCAGATAAGTATATGCAAAACCTTCCGTTTGAAATTTTGAAGCAAAGCGAATGTTTGCTGCATTGGTGATAGTGCTGATTGCCTTGACATAATCTATCTGTTTGAGGTCGTTTATTGTATCTATAATGATAGCCTGATCTTTTTTTGGGTGGTAGGTGTGATTGGGCATTGAGCTATTTTGGAATAGGTATTGTTTTCTGTAAGGGAAAGGATTTGGGAGCTTCTGTAGTCAGAAGTCCCAGGTTGTGTCGAATTCATTCTGCTTTTTGTTATTTAGCATATGCTGGTATGCCAGCATGTGCATGATATGCACTGAACGCGGAGATTTCTTACTTCCACTCGCAGGCGTTGTAAACACTCGCAGGCACTGTGAAATACGTCCATACACGGGCACTCACAGATGTAAACTCTATGTTTAATATTCTTCCAACAAGTTTA
>CALNHX010010049.1:14753-43750 GCA_940337035.1 Agriotes lineatus
GGAAAATGTGTAAAACCGAACAACAAAAAATAAACGCTGTAGAGATGGATTTCCTACGACGAGGATGTAGAGTTTACAGATTAGAACACATTAGGAATACAGAAATTAGAGACCGAATGGGAAAACGAAAAACAACTGTGGACGAAATCGGAAGAAGACGGGTCATATGGTATGGACACGGCCGAAGAATAAATGAAGAAAGATGGCCGAACAAAATTTTAAATTGAAGCCCACCAGGAAAAAGAAAAAGAGGCAGACCACCAAATATATGGTTTAAACAGATGCAGGATGATATGGTACTTAGAAACCTTCACGAGTAAAACTGGAGGAACAGGAAACAATGGCGATTGGGATGCGAGATACGGCAACAGCTGTAATCCAAACTGGCTATATATATGTATATATATGGCTTTCGGGGTTCTGTCAAACATGGGATCCAAAGTCTGAATCCCGTGGCGCCATATTATTTTGCAACACCCTGTATATATCATCAAGCTTGCTTCTACAGCTATGGTGTACCGTTTCTAGGACCACGCCCATCTCCCTGAGCGAATTAAGCCGTGGCTATTGGCATTTCCCGGATATGATAGTGTGCCACCTCTTTGAATAATGGCGCACACGGCCGGGACTAGCTCAGATATCCTCGATAGATTTGTGGCGTGAGCAAGGATTAGGTTCAGATCCTTTCGGCTTTCACAAAAACTACTTCCAACATTCAAAAAAAATTAGGGCGCCTGGTTGTCTTCACAACCGATACGAATGCAGCTAGTAAACCCACCACCTACCTTTGGCGCTTATGCTGTTGACATTTCAACGTGCAGACGGGAACGTGGTAGAAAAATATATCAATAAAACAATTTGTTAGCATGGGGACATTTACTCAATTAAAATATTACTAGCAACAAGTGCAATACCACTGTAGCCTAATGGCTGATAATTGTCAAACAACTATACTGGATTATTGACTAAATAATTTCATAGGCAAAGTAACCAATTTATGATAAGTGCAAAGGAATTAATTACACTAAAATCACAATTGTGCGGAACGCTACTCTGGCATTTGCGTCTGCACTAATAAGGAGTACATACAAATTCAGCAATTGAGATTAATTAGGATTCACGCAATAAGCGTCAATTGCAATTTTAAAAAGAAATATGATCGCGTACGTAACAGTTGTAAACACCTAAGGCCTTAAGTTAGCTGTTATTTTCTTTATGCGGCAATCCGCCAGTACGATAAAAAACGCTGAATTAGGTTGTACTTACATAATACACAAGCAGGTCGCATCTTGAGGGTGTAGAGCGCCGCAATATCGTGATGGAAGAATCCTTGTAGATAATGATTGACCTCTGCACGTCTCATAAGTCGGACCTCGACGCCAGTTAATTCGAAGACATTATCGGGACCCCAATTTGTTAAAAGAAATTGCGCCGCAGGTGCCGCGATTTACGCTCTGCGAGTGCTTATAGCCCCTAGTCTATCCTTTGGTGGCACTTTGCTTGCCCTTCTTTTCCGCCTAAACGCCAATATACGGAAGTTAGTAAAGGAAAAAAATAAGCCAGAAGAAATCTCACCTAAAGCTGGAGAACGGCGGTTCGCGGATTATCACTAAAGTGATCTTTCATTAGTTATATCTGTGCAGACTTCTTTGACTAGCATCATCCCTTGCGGCGCTGTCAATTAAAGCAAAATCTGACCGCTTTGTCTGCTAGCAAAATCGAAACCGGAAAGCCCTCGCTAGGATCGACGCGTTCGAGCCAGAAAACAAGCGCTGTTATCGCCAACCACACGCTCCAACGAGATAATGGTAGTTTATACCTGCCTCAATTGGCATATATCGTGGTCCAAAAGTAGTTAATAATTATTAAACGCTCTTGTAAAACGGGGCGTTACACTCCCCCTCTCCTTGGGACAGGCATTGAAAGTACCTTGAAAGGCCGTACAGTGTACTACACACAGGAATGATTTAAATGAAAAAACCAAGGGAATACCCTAATAAATATTCCAAGATTCGGGAAAATTCCCGGGACTAAACCCCTAAAACCTCCGCCCCAAATTTAGAGAATGGTGCTGGAAACCGGAGGAAGCAACCACGAGATCGCAGACACAAGCTCGGGCACCAGACCAGTCTTCGCGCTAGATGACAAAGGCGCGCCGGTGACTAGCCCAATGTAACTCCCTCACCCACATCCACGAATCCACAGCAGCTCTCCCCAGCATCCAAACATCACCCAAATCCGAAACACCCACCCCAAATGTCCCCATCGTGACATCACAATAACCCAGTAGACATTTAACATTCCCAAAACGGGACCTATTTACAAGCCGGGTTCACGGTCTCACCATCAAAGAGTAACCTGGAGATACTGACAGGGGGGGAAAAAATATGAAGATCCACCGCCTGGAACGACGAGGTAAATTCCCAAAGTGGCCACCCTGCTTGCCCAACCAACCACCCAAGCAAAAAAACACAACCCAGTCAAGGACTCCAAAAGGTGAAACCCATTACTACCTTACCCTTAACTAAACTATCTACACCTAATTCTATCTAACCCTATAACCTAAATTAAAACATAATGTTTCTGTAGGATCCTAGATGGGTATTGATTGCCACAGATTGAGCTACTTACTCAAAAGAGACTCCATAAATGGGACTCTATCATATATGTTCCTACACATAAGCAAAACGCTTACTAAATCCCTACGGAAGGAACTAACCTAAGATGCATAGTCTTCGCACGGCTTTTAGCGCAAGCGCCAAGGGGTTCTAGGCAGAGCTCGTCACCTAAATGGGGCTCAGGCCAAGAAAAAAAATATACTTGATTAATATAACACGTCTGCACCACATCGGACACAGAACAAAAATACGCAATAAAAAAAACTACTAATAAGAACTGCCTCACATAGGACACAGTTACTGAGAGGTTCTATGCAACGACTCAAGGTAAGTAAGTAACCAATCGAGTGATTACCTCTAGGGTCAAAACCATTCAAATACCACATGAGGAACCAACTAGAAGAAGAACTCAAGAAAACTGCCTATAAACTATAGATTCCTAACTAACCTAACTAAACTAATGCTAATGGTCAAGTAAGATAATTGTAAGTTGGGGAAGCGACTCTTCCGCAACTTTAAATGTTGTCAAATCAGTTTATGCCTAAATCACGATGGTAGACATATAATTACATGCGTCACGACGGATTACTCCTCATTGACTTCGCGATGACTTTGCTTAAGATCTTTGATGTGCCAAACACCCAAATTTCGACCGTTCAGATCTACTAAACGATAAGTGACCGAACCTGTCACTTCAGCTACTTTGGCTTGAATGTATTTTGGAGCTAACTTTTTTGCAAAACCCTTGGCCGCGTCGGAGAGCACTGGGTTGCGTTTCCAAACCATATCGCCTTTTTTGAATCGTAACGACCGTTTCCTTAAATTGTACTGGCGTTTATTCCGTTCATAAGCCTGGTTGAGGCGAAAAACTACATCCTTGTAAAGGGGCGAGAGCTGATTAACGTCATTCGCGAGCCGTTCGCGGGTATCCAACGATATATCATCTACTCCTAACTCTTGTAGTTTACCATAATAATCGCCTTGAACCGGAATGGTACGACCAAAATTCAAAAATGACGGAGTATAACCAGTAACTTCGTGTACTGCGTTGCGAATCGCATGCGCTATTTTATAAATCTCCGTATCCCAATGTCTATGATTTTCTTTGACGTAGCAACGTATCGCGGTAGTAATAACCCTATTAGTACGCTCTACGGGATTCACTTGAGGGTGGTAAGCGGCGTTATACCATACTTTCTGAACACGATAGCGGTCAATAAGTTTTTGAAAAAGTCCTCCTACAAATTGAGGGCCATTGTCACACATGATAATTTGGGGCACGCCAAACATCAAAAATACATCGTTTTCTAAAAATTTGACGATGGCGGAAGCCGTTGCTTTCCTTAAGGGATGAATTTGCGTAAATTTTGTAAACCAATCGGTGACTACTAGCAAAGAGGTATAACCTTTTGTAGACCGAGGGAAAGGTCCCACGAGGTCAATGGAAATAAGCTGAAAAGGGTACTTCACACGCTTCTGGCGACCCATGAAACCAGGACGAAGTTGTGAAGAAGCTTTACTAGCTTGACAAATATTACATGACCGTACATAATTAGCTATGTCCGATTTCATCTGAGGCCAGTAATAAACTTCGGCCAATTTTTGATACGTCTTAAACGACCCTAAATGACCCGAAGTTGGTTCGTCATGATACTGCTGAAGTAACTCCTTACGCTTAGATTTAGGGATCACGATTTTCCATTCAATTAAATTTGAAATAATGTCGTGCTTGTTGGGAATGAACTTATGAAGCACATCCTGCTCAACTCTCCAGGAAGGGTACTGTTCGGGAAACGATTGTACGCGTTCAATCATGCGCTTATACCATGGGCAATGGTCAGGAGCTGTAAAGGACATGGAACTAATCTGTGTTACTGAAGTCGGGGCACGCGACAAAGTATCGGGAACTACATTAAATTTCCCTTTACGGTGTTCTATATCAAAGCTATACTGTGCCATACGGGCTGTCCATCTCGCTAACCTACCACTGGGCGATTGTAGTTTGTGTAACCAAAGGAGTGCATAATGATCAGTGATTATTTTAAATCGCGTGAGCTCTACATAAGGTCGATATTTCTCAATCCCAAAAAGACAAGCTAGACACTCTTTCTCAGTTGTCGAATAGTTCCTTTCAGGGTTTGTTAAAGTGCGGCTTGCATAAGCGATGACGCGTTCATCTTCGCCTTCGCCTTGGAGTAAAACTGCTCCCAAACCTACGTCGCTCGCATCACATTGAATAATGAAAGGTCGCGTGAAGTCGGGACTTGACAATATAGGCGCGGTAACTAGTAGTCTTTTAAGCTGTTGGAAGGATCGCTCGGCGTCATTATTCCATTTAACGCGTTGGCTTTTAATTTTCCCTTTCACAAGGCTTAAGATTGGAGAAACAACTGTTGAGAAATTTTGAATAAACCGACGGTACCAACTAGCCATGCCAAGGAAACGTTTAATCTCGGTGACCGTTTTTGGCGTAGGAAATGACACAATTGCCTCTACCTTAGAAGGATCCGTGCGTAATCCATCCTTGTCTACTAGAAACCCTAAGTACGCTAAAGAAGGTTTACAAAACTCGCACTTATCGATATTAACTATCAAACCCGCATCTCGCAATCTTTCGTAAACTCTAGTTAATGTTAAAATATGTTCGGAAAAGGTACTAGAAGTTATGATGATATCGTCCAAATATACAAATACGTTAGGAAACTGAGGTCCCAGGAGATTATCCATTAACCTTTGAAGGGTTTGTGGACTGTTACTAAGGCCGAAGGGTAAAACTGTGAATTCGAACAAACCTCGTCCCGGCACGGTAAAGGCTGTCTTCTCACAACTACTGTCCGAAAGAGGAATTTGCCAAAAAGCTTTTTTTAAGTCTATAGAACTCAGGTATCGCGAGTCTCTGAGACGGTCAAGGATTCCATTAACGTATGGTAGTGGATAGGCGTCGCGTTTAGTAACAGCGTTCAATTGTCGGCCATCAAAACAGAACCGTAAGCTACCATCTTTTTTTTTAACCATCACGATAGGAGAGTTCCATGGTGAAGAAGATTCTCGTATCACCTTAAGCGCAAGCATTTTATCTACCTCTTTATTAACGGCTTCTAACATAACCGGGGACATCTGATAATACCTTTGCTTAATAGGTTTCGCATCGCCTGTATCGATGTGATGACTCACCAACGGAGTAAGCCCTAAGCCTGGACCACTTATTTGTTGAAACTTATTGATAACTACTTCTAGTTCCCTAACCTGTTCCAAATCGAGATCATTTTTACTATGTATATATTTTCTAGTAGTACTCAGACTTGACACTGAAAAACTATCATGTTTGAAATTGGTTTTAAGGCCAAACATATAGCAGCAATCCGCTCCCAAAATTAAAGAATTTGAAATATCTGGAGATATCAGAACACTGATAGCTTTAGTGGTTCCGTCTATTGTTACAGGAAGTTCTACTATTCCGGAAATATTTTGATACGCGCCATCTGCTGTTTGAAGTTGCATCTCTGCAGGAGATCCGCGCATTTTGAGGTTATGCTTATTTAACAAAAATAATCCTTGACTCCCTATTACTGACTGATTAGCGCCTGAGTCTAAAAGAGCAAGGATACTAGTACCCAGAATGTTTACTAATACGAAAGGACGATTATCTAATTTGCGGTGATAAAAAACAGAATTCAACCGGGATGTATGATGAAAAGTTTTAACATGGCCTAACCATTTATCCCAATCATCAGCCACTAATGGTTTACGACTGATTGTTCGTTGGCTGGGAACGAAACCAGTCTTCATTCGTTTTTTGGTAACCGTTGTTTACATTTTGAACAATTTGAGAAGCTTGTGTCCGGGGTTCCACATACATAACAGAAAAAAGTACGCTCTGCCTCGCATCTATGATACGTATGCCCTGGTTGTCTACAATTCCAGCAAATTAAATTTTGGTTCGTCCTTGCAAACGATTTACCTCTAAATGTTAAGGAACGCGAGAGGGATGAGTCGAATGTACTATTTTTATTTCTGGCTATAGCATTTACCTGACGCTTCACGTTATTAGTGGGTCTATAAGCCAGATCCGGCTCCAATGGAGTACTACCCGTTGTAAAGTTTTGTCTAAATTTTTTATTTCTGTCCTTGGTTTCTTCTAACTCGCGACAAAATTCTATTAATACGTCAACATTAGGAATCCGAGCTAACACTAAATGATTGGAATAGTAAGGTTGTAAATTTTGACGAATGTATTTAAGCTGCGTCTCCGCCGAAGGAGTTTTACTTAACCGATTAAATAAATTTAGCATAACCGCTATGTAAATATGAGGGCGTTCGTCTGCTCCTTGATTACGCGCTCTAATTTCATTCCATAAGACATCATCATAATCGCTTGGTTGATAATGTCTGCGAAGAAGACCTACTAAATCCTGCCAATTATTAATCTTATTTCGAATCGATCGAAACCAAATGAGCGCTTGATCGTCAAATAAATCTACCGCCTCTCTAAACAACTGATCAAAAGATAAATGGCGAGCTACTCGAAGTTCTTCAACCCTTTCCAAAAATGAGCTAACACCTTGTGTCGCTGTATTTCCGCTAAATTTAAGGTTCCATTTGGACACACTTACTGAACGACTAGACGGAAACGCATGATATACAGGGTCTGCTAAGTTTAAATCTTTCAGCCTTGACGCGAATTGATCAGCTGCCACTGTCGCTTCAAATTCGACCGGACGCGAAGGAGGATCTGGTGAGCTGTGAATCATTTCACTTACGCTAAACCGCGGTTGTGCCGACGCACTGACGGCTGTAGTATAAGCAAGACCATAATTAGCTAGACCATCCCTGCTTGAAGTCGTGTACCGAGAATGAGGTCCAGGAAAATTGCTTGCTGAAGGCAAACCTTCATGAATGGGAACCGAAGCAGCTATCGTGGTTTCTAAATTACATTTATTTTCCCTCTCTAGTGGAATATTACTCGCTATTTCACCGCCAGCAGAAATGTTTGCTAATTGCGATTGCTCCAACAGTAAAAGTAAATCGTTCTGTTGCATGACGTCGCTTTCTCCTACTTCAGATAACGATTCAAATAGCTCTAAACACCTATCACGTACTGTCTGCCATTCTAACTTAGTCGTTTCATTGGTTTTGCCAGATAAATAATTTACGCGGCGTAATACATGCCCTAATCTAGTTTCTAAACGATTAAATTCCGACGTCTGCGGTTTATTTTCAAAATTTCCAATCAAATTCGCCAACTCCGACAGCTTAATTTTGCAACTTTCTAATTCGGTAGGCACATCAAATGCAACGTCTGAATATTGTAAAACGCGGGCAGGCTCACATTTTTCCAAATTTATTTGAGCTCGAAGTAACTTTCGTTTATCTTCAACCTTGCGACCTGCAGGGTCAACATTTCGCGATAATAATTCCCAATCTAACTCGTCCGAAATTAAACAATTTACACGCAACATGATGCCAGTTAACGAATTTAAAATGCAAATGCCTATGCTACTACTGATAAATAATTTTTCCCATCTATAATTAACACTAAAAATAGGTAGCAGATTATTCGCTATATCCTTAAGCCTTATCGTATCTAATTAACCTATCTGCCCTAGCCTACTAGTTAATGATGACCAAAGAAGTTAATTCGCCAACCTCATTGCCCAAATTCAAACAACACTTCTAAAAACGTTCCTAATCAGGCCCTGACGATTGGGTGCCATCTTCGTGTGCCACCCCTTTGAATAAGGGCGCACACGGCCGGGACTAGCTCAGATATCCTCGATAGATTTGTGGCGTGAGCAAGGATTAGGTTCAGATCCTTTCGGCTTTCACAAAAACTACTTCCAACCTTCAAAAAAATTAGGGCGCCTGGTCGTCTTCACAACCGATACGAATGCAGCTAGTAAACCCACCACCTACCTTTGGCGCTTATGCTGTTGACATTTCAAACGTGCAGACGGGAACGTGGTAGAAAAATATATCAATAAAACAAATTGTTAGCATGGGGACATTTACTCAATTAAAATATTACTAGCAACAAGTGCAATACCACTGTAGCCTAATGGCTGATAATTGTCAAACAACTATACTAGATTATTGACTAAATAATTTCATAGACAAAGTAACCAATTTATGATAAGTGCAAAGGAATTAATTACACTAAAATCACAATTGTGCGGAACGCTACTCTGGCATTTGCGTCTGCACTAATAAGGAGTACATACAAATTCAGCAATTGAGATTAATTAGGATTCACGCAATAAGCGTCAATTGCAATTTTAAAAAGAAATATGATCGCGTACGTAACAGTTGTAAACACCTAAGGCCTTAAGTTAGCTGTTATTTCTTTATGCGGCAATCCGCCAGTACGATAAAAAACGCTGAATTAGGTTGTACTTACATAATACACAAGCAGGTCGCATCTTGAGGGTGTAGAGCGCCGCAATATCGTGATGGAAGAATCCTTGTAGATAATGATTGACCTCTGCACGTCTCATAAGTCGGACCTCGACGCCAGTTAATTCGAAGACATTATCGGGAGCCCAATTTGTTAAAAGAAATTGCGCCGCAGGTGCCGCGATTTACGCTCTGCGAGTGCTTATAGCCCCTAGTCTATCCTTTGGTGGCACTTTGCTTGCCCTTCTTTTCCGCCTAAACGCCAATATACGGAAGTTAGTAAAGGAAAAAAATAAGCCAGAAGAAATCTCACCTAAAGCTGGAGAACGGCGGTTCGCGGATTATCACTAAAGTGATCTTTCATTAGTTATATCTGTGCAGACTTCTTTGACTAGCATCATCCCTTGCGGCGCTGTCAATTAAAGCAAAAGCTGACTACTTTGTCTGCTAGCAAAATCGAAACAGGAAAGCCCTCGCTAGGATCGACGCGTTCGAGCCAGAAAACAAGCGGCTGTTATCGCCAACCACACGCTCCAACGAGATAATGGTAGTTTATACCTGCCTCAATTGGCATATATCGTGGTCCAAAAGTAGTTAATAATTATTAAACGCTCTTGTAAAACGGGGCGTTACAAATTTTCAAACTTCAAAGCTTCGTAGAGGGCGCCACAGATAATTCATGAGATTCTTTAAAAAACAGATCGATAGCCCTTTTCGGGGTCTATCAGTGTATGAAGTTTAAACAAATTCCTGTGGGCAGTTTTTGAGAAATTATTTTTAGAAAATTTCCAAAATTTTGAAAATTTGTAATTTAGGCCCCTTAATATTTTTCAAAACACTTTTTATATCACCTCATGTTAGCCTTCATATACTATTCAGAAAAAAAGATCAATTGAATCGATTCATCCGTTTTTGAGTAATAGGGTGTTAAACTCAAAATTTTCAAAAAATCATAGCGCCCTTCATTTTAAACCTAGCGAGTTCGGCAAAAAACTAACAGATTTGTCTTATGACCCTCTATTGTTATCCGCGATGTTAATCACGAAAACAGTGATACCAAAAAAACATGCGTAACTTCCGCCTCCGGTTTCGGATTTTTTTGAAAAGCTTATTTTGTCGATGAATTTTCGATACACCCCCGCATTCCAAAGCGCATCAAAATCGGAGCAATACTTTCGGCTGTAGAAGCGTCACCCACCCACACACCCACACACAGACAGACATTTTTTAAAAACCACTTTTTTGGGTTCCTAGAGGCGCAAAACGGATATTTCTGTGAAAATCTCGATTTCCAAAATTTTCATGATTACAAGACTTCCCTATACCTATGGGTATGGGAAAGTAAAAAGCCAAGAGAACTTGAATAATTACTACTATAAGTTGCATTGCAATTGTAATGATTTTATTGTTTATAAATAAACAGTATAGTTGCTTTCATTTCTAAAGGACTTGCAGTAGGCCGTGATTTAACTAATTTTCTATAGTCAAAATATCATTTAACATTTTCATAGCTTATAGAGTTATTGCAAAGATATACATTATCTTCGAATTTTGTTTTGCAAGCAAGCTGTAATATAACTTTTTCTCGCGGTGTTATTACAATTAATATCAAACTCCAAAGTGTAAGTTAAAATGTAATAGCTCTTTTTTTGGAGCACTATTATTTATCAAATTAAATATACCCTTTTTATAATTATCAAAAAGAAGCACTATCAGGTTTAGCTCACTTATTTACTTACCCTACTTCTTAATGTAATGACTAGTAATTGACGTATCTCATATATCAATTTGACATTTAAAATTATGTCATGCGATTATTGTTTTTGAAACCTCGACTAGTCAGTTTTACAAGCAATGGGACTCATAAATCCCAGCTGAATGGGTTAATCTTCAACTAACAACTTTATCTTGCAGTTAAAGACTGAATTACTTTTAAAATATAATAACTATTTGGCTTTATGAATCAAATACACGTTTCAGGTACTTCAGTTTGTTAGTAGCACATTGAAGTTTGATCTGACATTACAAAATAAAATACAAATTGTCAAAAACAATTTAACCGAATATTAAATATGTCCAAACTTGATTTATATGAAAATTCTAAAAATAACATAATTCCAAAAAGTAAATTTCAAAATAGAATTGTCGAAAAATGTCGAGTACTCGAATCACTATTAATTTTAGAAAAATAATTTTAAATTAATTTCTAAATACAATTACAATTATCTTAATAATTTTCCGCACCAAACTTGCTGTATAACTTCTTAATATTTCGTAAGAAATGGGCATTAACCTTCTGATTGTTTCTCTTGTACGTGAATGCTCTACCTCAGCTTCTAACTGGATAAATTCTAGTCAGAAAACACCTGCCTGGGTTGTTCCCGGCCAAATCAAAGCTCGTTGTAGCTGTTTGAAACCTCTATTATGTGGATAGACAGCTCAACAGCATACCATAACACTGGCTTTCACTAGTTTTATTGGCTTCGTAGTAATATACCACGTTAAATGCAATCAAACAGTCTCGAATTTTATATTTGTATAATATTTGTGACTTAAAGTCAAATTTGATCGTTGAGAATACTATATTGCTACTACGTATCAAATCATCAATTATTATTATTCTTCACAATGAATGGGAATTTAACCCTTAACGTTACTATTTCTCGTAGATTATCAATTCAAGTTATTTTAGTACTACTAAATATAAACAACCCTCTGTCTGGTTGCCCTTAGAACCCCACTAGTTAAAACATACAACTGTTACATCACATGATATACATTAGGTATCTGGATATTATTTAAATTAAATGCATCATTCATACGGTATGCTGCATTACAAAGCTAAGTTGCTATTTATTTAACAAATAATTATTCCTGACTTCTTTTGGTTAATAAGCAAATAATAAGCAAAAAATAAATTCTTAAATGTAACTAGGCGGTCTATACTGCCAAGAAGTTAAATCAAGGCCTACCGCAACTCCTGTAGAAATAAAATCAACTATACTTTATGGCACACTCATTTTTTTTTAAATTCTTATTGTAAGATTGATCACTCTCCCAGAACACCTCCCAGAGCAAAATCTTAGTTACGCCATTGTATTTTGAGGTTGTTATTCAAAACATGTTCCGCAACTTTAGACTTGCGAACTGATATCTTTTAATCAAATTTTTTAGTTCTTTAACTCTAACTATGAATTGGTCTCTGTGTTTGTAAAGCATTTTGTAAATTTTTTTTTCTATTGTAGGTTATTGTGTATCTTTTTTTTTAGTTTACTGTATTGTCTCTCACTAATTAGTGTTAGAAGTTTTTCGTTGTATGTTGTATGTGGTTGTGTCAAGTACTACAGTGGCGTTGCCTTTGTCTGCACGTAGAATTTAATTGTGTTATCGGTTTTCAGTATGTGTAGCGACGGTTTTTCTTGTTTGGATATATTTTGTTTGATTGTGTAAGGTCGTTCTAGTATAATTTTGTTTCTAATCCTGTAATTTTGTCTAATGTCTTCAGGAAGTTGCTGGCATGTCTCTTGAATAGCAGTAACTAAATCAACCTTATTAATTCGTTTTGGCGCCACTACATAGTTGAATTCTTTGTTGTGAACTAATTTGTCAGCGGCGTTTATTTGTTTAAAGACCAATTCACATATTTTGTAAGACGTACACTAATACCACAATGTCCACAATACAGTAAACTTCCACATTTTTATAGATTACCAAAGATACACAAACCAAATGTACCACTTACGCCAATAGTTTTATAGGTTCACCGTGTCACAGTTTAAATATATTCTTAAAATACTGAATCCTTTATCAGGAAACACAGACACATACATTAAGAACACGCAACGATAACGTTACACACACGAACAACAGTAAACATTGACACCATTATGGAACGTTTAGAACTATGCATTAAAACAACATACTTTAAACTAAACAATGAATTTTTCCAACAAGCTATCGGGATGACAATAGGTTCTGCTTCAACCTCCATTGTTAGTAACATTTTTATGGAAAACTTTAAACATGTCTATACATACACAAACAAACCAGTAATTTGGTAAATATAATGTCGATTATGTTTCTGCAATTTGACCTCATGATATGGATGAGGTAGACCAATGTCTTGAACATATTAACATTAAAGAAACTTCCATCAAATGCACATTAGAAACAGAGCAACCCAATCAGTTACATTTTCTTGATTACACTAATCACCTGCACAGTAAATACTTTTGAAACATCAGTATACCGTAAGAAAACCAACACTAATAGGTAGCTACATTTTCACTCCAACCATCACAAGAACATAAAGACAGGTGTTGTAAAAAGTGTCTACGACGGAGCCAAAGTTGCTTTCTCTAATAATAAAATTTTCAAAAAAGAGAAAGAATTTATTTATAAATGTCTTAAATATCACGACTATCCAGAGACGATTGTTCGGAACATTTTCAATACACGAAACAATATCACATACATACAGATGACACTCAAAAATATAATACTTTAACAACTATAACTTATATTCCAGACATGAATACCTTTCGGTCAGCTCTTAACAAAAACTAGATAAACCGCTCAACGAAGAAAAATATTCAAAGAATTGTCTCTATTGTATTCCCTGTAAATACAGAAAATATTATATCGGTGAAACAAAATACAGGGTGTCAATCTAGTGGGCCGGTTGCGCCTTTACTTTTTTTTTTTAGATAGAAAGTTTGATTGAGACAGTCCTAATGGGGTTGAAGAAGGTACATTTTAAAATTATTTTCCCAAAAAAGTTTGGCTTAAAAAATTTTTTTTTTTTTAATGGAATACCCTGTATTTAGTTACGGCTATTCAAGCCCCTATAGGTTCTACTTTCAGTTTTAACTTTTCTCTTAAACTTATGAACGTTTTTAGTATGTTTTTGTCAATATCAAGCTTTCATTTAAAACACTACATTTCCCCCACTATTGAATATTTCTTCCCTGAAAATTTAGGGTGTTCGTCATCTAGGATACAAAAATACTAAAGTTTTATAAAAACGGAATATTTTATGCTGATTCAAATTTCAATATCTTCAATCTTTATTTAAATTTTTTTTTTAATAAAACGCCTTATATAAATAGAGCCTTAAGTTTCTTTTATTTTGACATCAACATGTTATAGTTTACTCCAAAGAGTGAGAAATTACACTTTCAATAAAAAATCTGTAAATGGGTTTACACTGAACTTCCCTCGCGAGAATTAGACCAATTTGCAAATTAAGAAAATGTATCCCGCTGGGGTTTAAACCCGTCGCATCTGCATAGCGATCGTAACCGCATCGATAAGTCGAACGGGGCAAAGCAGCCTTATTGAAATGAGTGTGGCGCGCGCCTCTATTTAACAAAACGGTCTTATCGTTGAAACGCTTAGACTCTTTTGTGACATTATCCTGTATCTGTTGAGTCCTATTTTCGGTAAGTGTAAAGACTGACCTATGTGAAAATTATTACTTCCTTCTATTTCAAAATTAACGCAAAAATAAACACATTTTTATTTTTTAAAGTGCTCACCCTGTATATATTTGTCTGACATTTTTACGGTTTTATGCCAGGTATATATATATATATATATATACAGGGTGATTTTAAAATGTTTCGCCAAACTTCGGGGTATTGTTCTACACACCAAGGCAACTAAAAAAGTCCATGTAAACATGTGTCCGAAAATCGCGCGTTTCCGAGTTAGGAGCAATTTTTGAACTTGGGAAGTAGTCCAGTCAAATGGTGCTCAAAAAAGGGCGAATAGGGGAGATGTTGGGTGGAGTTCTGATATTTGGTTCCTATATGTTTTTTGGGTCGCTGTACACGAATATCAGGTTTTCCAACAAGAATTTTGACCGGAAACACGTTTTTTAAGCAAAAACCGTGTAATAAATCGTTTTTTTAGTTTTTCTAAAATTACTCGAAAACTATCCAATTTCGTAAATATTGAACCTATATGAAATAAAAGAGAGTAAAATTTCTTACATTTTATGTACTAGCGGTTTTTTCTCCGATCAATCGTTCAGCCGCGAGAGCGCCGCGAAGTTAGGTGTTAAAAGGGAATTATGACAGTTTATTTCAAAGTAACTCGAAAACTATACATTTTTCGTAAATCAACAATGGTATATGAAATGAATCTTCATAATTGAAATGTTGGCAAACCCGATACTCGCGTACAGCGACCTAAAAAACATATAGGAACCAAATATAAGAACTCCAAAACTTTCCCCTATTTTCTACCATTTGACTGGACTATAATTTTGCGGCGCTCTCGCGGCTGAATGATTGATCGGAGAAAAAAACCTCACATACATAAAGTGTAGGAAACTGTGTCCTCTTTTATTTCATATAGGTTCAATAGTTATAAATGATAGATATCTTTTGGGTACTTTTAGAAAAACTAAAAAAAATCGGTTTTTTACAAGGTTTTTGCATAAAAAAACGTGTTTCCGGTCTAAAATTTTATTGAAAAACCTGATATTCGTGCACAGCGACCCAAAAAACATATAGGAACCAAATATCAGAACTCCACCAAAACTCTCCCCTATTCGCCCTTTTTGAGCACCAATTGACTGGACTACTTCACAAGTTCAGAAATTGCTCGTAACTCGGAAACGCGCGATTTTCGGACACATGTTTATATGGACTTTTTTACTTGCCTTGGTGTGTAGAACAATACCCCGAAGTTTGGCGAAACATTTTAAAATCACCCTGTATATATAATGTGTATGCAAAGTATCATATTCTTCCGACAAATAGTTTTTGAGTTATACCGCCAACAGACAAACAGACAGAATTGAGAAAACCCGTTTTTCGTCATCTAGAGACCCTGAAACGTGAAGATCTGAAGAAATCTCGGAAGGTGATTTTTTCGTGATTACAATACTTCGTCTTTCAGACGAGAGAAGTAAAAAATACTATGAATGTGTACTATTTGGCGCATGGCAAAAAACCGGTAACAGTTAACCGGCTTTTTGTTAACCGCATTTTTTTCGTAAATCGATCACCGGTAAAGCGATTAACCGAAAACCTGATTTTAATCCGGTTCAGGAACCGCTTTGTAAACCTGCCTAAGAACCGGTTTGTAAATCTGTTTATAAACAGGCTTATAACCAACTTATAGGTCGGTTTAAACATTGATTAAAAGTCTGTTCTTAATAATAAAAATACGATTGTATAGTTTCCACATTTTATAAGTATAACCAATTTACGTTTGTTTATGAAACGATTTTAAACAGGTTTTTAAACTGAATCGTAAACCGATTTAGAAACCGGTTTTTAAACAAGTTTACAAAAAGGTTTATGAACCGGTTATATTTAGGTTTTCGGTTAACTTATTGACCGGTTTTCGATTTATGAAAAACTGTGGTTAATCGAGACTCGATTAATCGTCAAATCGGTTTTTTACTGGCGCCAAATAGTACACACTTATCGCAATTTTTTAATTACTCAAATACTCTTTGGAATAAAGTACAACATATTGTGGTCAAAATAGAAGATATTGAAAGCTCTATTTATTCCTGTAATAAGTTATAGGGCGTTATATTTAAAAAAGAATGCGAAAATAAAGATTGAAGAAATTGAGATTTGAACCAGTATTTTGAACACCCTGTATTAAAATATCCTATTTTTATGAAATCTTAGTATTTTTTATCTTAGTTGACGACACTCTCAATTTCCAAAAAAGACATATTCAAAAATGGGGAAAATGAGACGTTTCAAATGAAAGCTTGATATTTACAAAAAACTGAAAAAGTTCATAAGCTGGAAACAATAAAAGCAAATTAAAAGAAAAGTTAGAATTGAACGTAGAACTTATAGATACTTTTTGTGGCACTCTGTATATGTCAAAATAATTTTAAAATGTACAACTTTTAACCCCATTAGAGAAACGAGTAAAAAGCTAAGTTTTCCTTGTTCATTTTTTAGTTTTAATTGTTAATGCGTTGATAACGAGGGCGGATTGTTCCTTGAAACGTTCTATATTTAATATTTTTAAATTTGTAGTGTGGCGAACTACCCATAAAAGAACGTGAATAGAATATTTACAAGTGTGTAAAAATCAAATGTCGCACACGAGTTTATACAATATTTCGTTGTCATATAATTTCTAAAAAAACTGTTTTATCTAAAACGATATTTGCCTTTTAACATTTTTATAACAATGTTGCATAGTTAGTGAAAACGTCTCGTGTTCCATAATTAGTGCAGTGTCTTTTAGGTAAGCTGTAGAGGGTTGTTTTGATTCGTTGCACCCCTACGGTAGTTTTAAAAAAGTGTTGAGTAGTACGTCAAGTGGTAGCTGTGTTGCTGTGGTAGTTTTTGGAGCAACAGTGAAGTTGCCATAGCCCTGGAAGCGGATAGGAGGCAACGACGTTCGTGCTGAGCAGTGCGAATCTCTGGAAACTGAGGCAAAGACGGAGGTGCAAGCTTCAGGCGGCGTTCGAAGGTATCAGGCTTGTTACAGCAGGCCAATGGAAAGAACGGGGAGCCCCTGATCGTCGTGGGACCTACTGTGGGGACAGCTGGTGTCCTATTTTGCATTAGAGTAGCCAAATGAGGCCAGAAAACAATAGAATTTGGTGAAAATTTTAAAATAGCATCGGTTTTTGCACATTTCCGAAAGTAGAGCTTCGTAAGTGTTTTGTTGTGGCGTCTAGTTACTTAAGTTTGTTAAATCACCTAGGCAACGCACCCTTACGTAATAATTGATGTAATTTTTGATACAAAACCAAGTTGTTTTGAAAAATTGTGAGGTTGGAGCGCCATGTTTGTAAAGTTGTTCCCATCAGTTGAAATATCTAATTTTTTAGCGGTCCCATTGGAAACAAGCGGTGGCTAAAGCGATCACTTTTAAAAATCATAAAGACCACGATAATTATCTTAATACCAAATGTACCCCAGTTGAAGAATCAATAATTAACTCAAAATGTGGGTAAATATCACAAGCGGGCTAGTAAAAAACACCAAATCTTCCTACCACCAACGGGCGAAGCTACCGGTCGTCACGCGTGCCTTAACGAAAATACTCCTGCAACTTTTGCAACACAATAAATGTAAAATTTTGTAAATAAATTAGTTAGTTCAGGTGCCTGGTTTTTATATAAAGTAAATGCTAGGTATCTACTAAAATTGGTGACCCGCGACGATTTTAAACTCGAAACGAGGGCAAAGAACAATCGACTTAACCACGTGTTGTGCGGATTGGAAGTCCCAAACAAAATTTGATAAATAAACATTCAAGTGAATCGTTAAGTGTTCCAGTTGACCATTTAGATGAACAAACAACAAAATAACATTTGTTTTTCTCGCATATATTTAATTGCTCCTGCACCTGGTAGTAGTAGTCGTAAATCCATCTTTCCTGTTTATGTTGTTTGGATGTTTTTCTATTTCTATGGCTTGACTTATCACCTTTGGGAAGTAGTGAGGTATTCTGGCAAGTACTATGGCGTCCTCAAACTGTAAGGTGTGTCCATTTGTAAATGTATGATATACTCCAGCGGTTTTTAAACTTGGAATTCTGTTTTTTACTGATCTGAAGCCGTTACCCAAAGTTTCATTGATTATGAACACAGTTTTGATGTTGCATCGTTTCAGGACACTTCCTATCTTATCAGTCGAGCCTTTAACGTAATGTAGAAATGCTAAGCCTTGTAAAGGTGGGAATTCCTTTTTAGTCTTTTGTGCCATAGTCTTGTCTAGCGCTTTTCGTATGGCGGTAGTTATGTATCTGTTTTTTTGTAAAGAATCACATAGATTTTCATTTTCTCTCTCTAGATTTTCTACATACGAACGGCTCTGGTCGCCAAAGTCTGGAGAACTGTTGCTTTTTGCATTGGATGATGGTGTGAGTTAGCATTTAGATATTGGTCCGTGTGTGTTTTCTTTCTATAGACTGAACTAAACTGCCTAAACTACCATCTGATTTACGTTTTACCAGAACGCCTAGAAACGGAATACTGCCATTTTCTTCTACTTCGATTGTCAATTGTATGTTGGGATGTACAGAATTCAGGTGTTTTAGAAACAGATTCAATATCTGGCATCCGTGTGACCAGATGACAAAAGTATCGTCTACATATCTAAATCAGCAGGTTGGTTTTAACTCCGCTTGTTCGAAAGCCTTGGTTTCAAATGCTGCCATGTAAATATTAGCGATAACAGGTGATAGCAATGAACTCATACCCGCCATACGACAGCGCTAGACAAGACTATGACACTTCTTCTTCATTGTTTTTTAGGCCTTAAGGCCTGTTTGTTTTCCAGCATTTTTATCCGTCTTGTGATGTGGATTGCCAGCTTTCTTTCCATCTCTTTAATGGTCTTCCAGGTAGCCTTTTTTTTCGAACTTTTCCATCTCGTGCTATTCTTACTATTCTATTGTTGTCCATGCGGTTTATGTGCTCATTGCATTGTCGCCTACGCTGTCTTACTCATCGCACAATGTCTTGGACTTGGCATGTGTCTCTGATGGTTTCATTCCTTATTCGGTTTCGCAATGATTTCCCTGTTATAGTGCGTAATGTTTTCATTTCACTCTTTCTTAACAGACTTTTTGTTTTGCTATTGTCAGGTCTTGTCTCGGCTGCGTAGATCATGATAGGTCTTATACATGATTTGTATATGCGCACTTTACTATCTAAATTGAGAAACTCGTTTCGCCATATTACGTCTTTTAAACATCCCGACACTGATGAGGCTTTAATAACTTGATCAGATACCTCTTTTGCCAAATTCCCATAACTAGATATTTCTACACCGAGATATCTGAATGTCATCACCTGCTCAATACTCTTATCGTTCAATACTAGCTTGCATCTTCGGGGTTCTTTCGCTATAACCATAATTTTTGTTTTTTCCACGGATATTGTCATGTTATATTTTTCAGCCTCATTTTTAAATGTTTGTAGTAACCGCTGCAGATTGTCTTCATTTTCTGATACAATCACTGCGTCATCGGCATAGCATACTATTGAAATTTCTCCTATATCCTCTATTTGTAGCTTTTGTTGCTGTAATTATTTTGTCCATTATGAGATTAAATAATAATGGGCTCAGGCTATCTCTTTGGCGAATTCCTGTACAAATAGGTATATCTTTTGAGTACCCTTCTTGTGTTCGCAATTTTGTTGTGTTATTCATGTTTAAGTATTTTATTATTTTTATTATGTCGTTGGGTACTTCCTTTTCCTGGCATATCTGAATCACATCTTTTAATAGAATTCGATCGAATGCCTTTGTAAAGTCTATAAAGCATATGTATGCAGGTTTGTTAAATTCTAACTCTTTTTCTGTTATTTGTCGAATAATGAAAATAGCATCAGTGGTTGATCGATTTTTGCGAAAGCCCTGCTGTTCTTCGCTCATATGTATACATTTACTTATTTCGTCACCAACCATGCTAGTGAATAATTTAGCTGTGGTATTTAGTAGTGAAATTGTTCGATAGTTTGAAGGATCGTTCTTGTTTCCACTTTTAAATATTGGTATTGACACACTATTTCGCCATTCATCTGGTGTAGTTGATTTATTTATTATCTTCTGAAAGAGTGTCTCTACTTCGCTGGCCAATGTTTCTCCGCCGTATTTCATTAATTCATTGGGAATGTTGTCGGGTCCGGAAGCTTTTCGGTTTTTCAGTTTACCCATGGTGTCATTTATTTTCTTTTTGTTGAATATTGTTTTACTTGCTGATTGGTTGTGTTCTACGTCTTGAGGAAGATTGGTGTCCTCGTTAGTTGCACTGTTGTATAGGATATTGAGGTACTTTGTCCATTGTTCTTCACTTATATTTTGAATTTTTATGCATTCATTAACGTTGGTTTTTTGACTTTTTATTATTCCCCAAATTTTTCTCTGTGCCCCGTATAAATCATGTTCAATTCCTTTTGTGAATGCCATCCAGTATTCCCGTTTTAGGGTTCTGATTTGTGAGTTTATTCTGTTTCTAACTTCTACATATTTCTGATATTCAATTTGTGTTTTATTAGATCTGTATGTCAGGTAGGCTATTCTTTTTTCTTTGGCTAAATATTTGATATCTTCTGTGAACCATGATTTCATTTTACGATGTGCCTGGGTACTTACTTTTCGTTTTCCGATAGCTTGTTTAGCAGCCTTTAATATATTGTGTTTTAATTTGTTCCAACTATCATTAAATTATCACAGACGTTTATTGGATTATTAGTTATCGTATTTTTAAGTCTGGCTTCATATAATTTTCGGGTGCTTTCGTTTTGTAGTGATTCTATGTTTAGTTTCTCTATTGTTTTGGGTGTAATTCTTTTGTTGTATTGTACTGTTTTCCTTATTTTACACAGTACCAAACTGTGGTCAGAGCCAATATTAGCAGATGTTAATGTCCTTACATCTAGCACTTGTGTAGGGTGTATCGTTCTATTAGATATTATGTAATCAATAGTTGATCGGTGTCCTCGTGAATTTTCCCAAGTGTATTTGTGCTGTTTTTTGTGTGGGTAAAAAGTGTTATTGATACGCAATGAGTTAAACGTGCAGAATTCTATGAGATGTTCCCCATTTTCATTAACAATGTCTTCGTTAAATTTATGTTTCACTCCAGGGATTACCTGATCTCCGATCCTGGCATTTAGATCACCTAGTATGAATATTTTGTCAGTGGGTTGGATTTTATCTAATACTGTTTGTAGTTTTTCATAGAAGCTATCTGTTTCTTCTTTTGGTTTGTTTATGTCGGGTGCATACACAGAAATAAATTGGGTGGTGGTATTATCCAAAGTGACTGTTATTTTTAATATTCTGTGATTAATATATTGAACCTCAGTAATGTTTTGTTCAAATTTCTGATGTATTAAGATACCAACTCCTGATGATGCCCATTCAGATTTTTGCTTTCCGCTGTATATCAGCAGATAGTCTTCGTATTTATTTATACCGCACCCTTTTTTCTTGGTCTCCACAAAGGCGCATGTGTCTATTTTATGATGTTTCATTTCTATGATTATTTCCTGGTCTCTTTTGGACCAGGAAGCTATATTCGAACATGCTATGCTTAGAGAATTCTTCTTCTATTTATTCATTTTCCTTTTTCTCGCATTGGTCGTTGTCGATAAAGACTGTCCATTTTTTCCGAGGCTACCTTATGTTGTATTGTATTCATAGTAATAATTAGTATTAATGTGTTATCTGTGCGTAGTAGTATAATCATCTTCCTTTATCATTTTCCGTGTCTTTGTGCTGTGGTCGGCATATTTGCTGGATCTTTCAGCATGGTTGATTTTATCATGAGCAGGTTGCTGGCCTCACTCATGGACCCTCCTCCTTTACCCGGGCTTGGGACCGGCAATGATAGCCGCTTAGCTACTCAATCTACTCATTGGCTACCACAGGCGGGGACTATGACACAAAAAGATAAAAACAATCCCCCACCTCTTTAGGGCTTAGCATTTCTACCTTGCGTTAACGGCTCGACTGATAAGATAAGACGTGTCCTAAAACGATGTAACATCAAAACTGTGTTTACGACCATTGTAACTTGAATTGCATTGGGCAGACTGGTCATTCAATTGATATAAGACTTCAAGAACATAAAGGCGATTGCAAACACAAACTCATCACAAATCAGCCGTAGCTGAGCATAATAAGGTTGTGGAGATAGATAGCCAAAAAGTTTATTGTAGTAGGTATAAAAAATCTGATTGTCCCTTAAGGTCCAAACGTCATACATGTGAAGGTTGATAAAATATTTTACGTTTCGCCACTTTAGATGGCTTCATCAGAAATTATTGATATAACTTTACAAATTTGTGATTTATGTTGCTGAAGTTTCGGAATAAGTCTTCATAGTGCGCACCTAGGGTGGTGTAGACGAGGTGGTAGAATCCTTGTTGAAATGTTGTATTTATAGTTGAAAGTTTAGAATCGTCTCCTGTCGATTCGTGCATTGTATAATAGGTGAATGAAAATTTGGCTGCTTCGATGAAATAATAAGGTTGTGGAGATAGATAGCCAAAAAGTTTATTGTAGTAGGTATAAAAAATCTGATTGTCCCTTAAGGTCCAGCTGAGCATGCATTTACAAATGGGCATACCTTACAGTTTGAGCACGCCAGAGTACTTGCCAGAATACCTCACTACTTCCCAAGGGTTTGAAATGGGAAAAACACTTCAGTACTCACATCCTTAGAATATTGCCTACCTCTTTGATAAACTGTAATATAAGTGACTGCAGCTTGAAGATATTTAATTTTGAATATCTTTCTAGAGCGTCCGTATATGAAATACATTGATTATACTCGTACATTTAAAGACAAGTTACAATTTATTTCCAAATCAAGCACAAATATTGTAATTGAAAACAACATTTTTGTTTTAACAAACACTTGTATTAGGAGGCTACTTTGATATAATATAACCACTGTTTTCTTGCACACATCTTTGTAGTATATATATAGTTATAAGAATAAAAATTAAGAAGGTGAATCTTAACGTGCCCTATTGCCAATCAACACCGTTTGTTTTATAAGTCACTTCGATTTGAATGCACGGATCAAACACTCAGAAGAGATTTGTAATATCTACTAAAAATTTTTGATTTTCAGGTACCATGTTGGTGTTCTTGTATTATTAATTCACTATTTTGTGTTTAACTATTTCAGATTAGCAGTGGCATAACAAAAAAAATGGCTGAGGCCAGCTATAAATAGTCTTTGAAAAAAGTTTTTCTTTTATTAGGATCTGCAAAAATATCAATAATTTGATTTAGATAAGTTCATGATAATATTTGTTGTCTCTGCTATTAAAGTCAAAGACCTTGTAATTTTTAATTTATTTTAATTTTGAGAACGATCCTTGTGAGCTACCTAGTACTAGTACTGCAATCGATAAAAGTATATTTCCTACAAACATCCGGAATGGAGCTACTTAACCACTGATAGTAGATTAAAATGTTTTTGTTAATGTTGCTACTTAAACTGAAATTTTGAAGAGTCTGTTGTCACATGTATTTTTTCTAGAAAATCGTTCCTTGAGGCTAAAAGATATGTATTCATTAATTATTGTGTCTTCAGAAAATTTTCTGCCAGTTTTAAAAAGGAATTCCAATAACCAGATTGGAGAGGTTAGTCGCACTCTGCTAGATCTCTACTAAAAGAAGCTAAGTTCTTCTAGTTAATTTTTAATTTTAATTAGTTAATTGTGGAAAACGTCCGAAATGTTGATGTTCTAATATGTATCATTTTGCAGTGTGACAAAATATCCAAACAAATAGCATAATTACATTTGTGCGTAGTGATAATAACGTAGATGTTAAACAGATATCAGCACTTGACATTAGTTTTGAAAAATTCCCTTTCATAATTTCATCAAATTTATTTAATGAATTTTATATTTCCACTACTTAAATACTATTAAATTAATATAAAGCGTGGTTCAGAAAATTTGAAACAAATTAAATTTTTAAATTAAAATTTTCAAAATATTATTATAATCAATAACTGGTGAATGCTTAGAACATGAAAATAGCACCGATCAGATTCATAACTTTCAGAATAAACAGAGTGCAACTCTTTAAGTTTGGTAGAGATTCAAGATAAAGTAGTTATTTTTTTGGGTGAGAAAAGTGTTATAATAGAAAATACGATATTCAAAATTTAAATTTCTAAATTTAGCAGCTAGTTATTAAACGACATGTTTCGACAGTAACGTGATCATCTTCAAAGATGTTTTTTTTTCAATTTTAGGCTCATTTTGCTGTAGGTATTGAAGAGGTTAGCTCGGTGGGCAAAATCTTCAGTTGAAGGATCCATAATTAACTCAAAATGGGGGTGAATATCACAGGCGGTATAGTAAAAAACATCAAACCTTTCCCATGTATAATATTTAATAACAGTTAAGCAGCTAGTTATTAAATATTATACATGGGAAAGGTTTGGTGTTTTTTACTATCCCGTCTGCAGCAAATGTACTGCCTATAATTATATATTCAAAAATATTTGCTAGGATGTAGATACCCAACCCTTTGAGATGTTAGAGTCATTTATTTAAAAATAATAATAACATCAAATCGCAATTACACTTCATAACAAAAACACAACCAGTAGAAGTCATAAGAACCACGCCAATATATAGATCGACAAATAATAAAAATAATTTTTTTACGATGAGCAATCTAATTTATAAACAAGAAAGTGTTGATATCTCGTAACCTCGTCGAAATTGACCTTAGACATGTCTCTATTGGAAAATAAAGTCAATTTTAAATATTTCAAAGTTTTAGAATTTTACATACGATTTTAACGGTTGTATATGTGTGATGTTCCTGAGCAGGATGTTTTGTTTCAGTATTTAAAATTGTACATTTTACAGTTTATAAAGCGCATTCCAGATGAAACCCGCTAATAAATTGTTCAATGGTCCATCACACTAACTAGACATACGCAGTGTGTGGTCCTCGCGTAAAGCTTTGATTTTCATGCAGGCTACTGGCGAAAAATAGTGCTATGCGTTTCTATTTGTTGTTAACATTCCGGAAACAAGGCTGGAAAAGGACAAAACACGATGGAGAATCTAGTTAGTTTAACTCATGGCAAATAAAGATTTTCTGAACCCGCTACGAACCCAGGTAAACATCGTCGTACAGGATGCAGTTGATAACGTTGTGAGTGATTTTATGCAACGATCTAGTGGAGACATATCTACTCCTTAAAAAAGTAATGCTGTCTTCTTAGAAGAAAATGCAAAAAAGCTAGAGTTAAGCAATTGGAACAATATTCCCACAGAAAATGAGTCCCTATTTTTGGCATTCAAGAAACGCCAAATGAAAATATTGAAGAAGTGGTTTTAAAGTTATTTTACAATAATTTGAAGTAAAATATTCAATTAACAGATATTGACCGTGTGCATCGAATAGGACCACAATTACCTTCAACGTTGTCAAGCGAAAACGACGTTCGGTACTAGCCAAGTTCATAAATCATAATCATAAGTTATTGGGAGAGAAGAGCTGTATGACAAGATAAGAAAAAGCTAAAAAGAAAGGGCGCAGTCAGCCGCACAAGCTCGATTAGAACTATGGAAAAAAAACTGTTGAAAATCTAGCTATCGTAATGTTTGGACACCTAAAGGAATTATTTTTATTAAGTATAATAATAAAACTCATGCGGTGTTGACTACTGCTGATTTTGATAATATTTTAGAGTAGTTACTTAAACTCTTTTTTTGTGCATTATTATTCGTTTTATTAATTGTTGAGCAGTACCACTGACGCTTCTTTTAAGATGGAACTTTATTTACATTCTAAACCTTCAAATTTAAGGTTTCGTTTGGAGCAGTTGCATTGCACACATTATCTTGTCTCAAATTTCAAATTACTAGTACTAAATATTTTCATAACATTTTTAAATATTGCAGATGTTAATATGCATTCTCTTGCAAATAAATTTAATGATTTTAAGCAAGATGTTTTAGGTTCCGATCACGATAATGTGGCATTTCTGAAACCTAGTCATCATCCATTATTGAGAACGCTGCACTAAACATTAATGGTTTTACTATTGTACAAACTGATCGTGTTACAGATACTTGGGGAGGTGGAGTAGGTATATCTGTACATTAAAAATAATTTTACAGTTACTTCATTGCCCATTGGTAACAACTACTTAGCTTCTGAGCAGCACTGAATTAAATGTAAACTTAATAAGTACGTTGAAGCAGTAGGGGTGGTGTACAGACGACAAGAATATAGTGGTAACGAATTTCTAAATCCATTAGAGAATTCTTCAACTCAAGTAATTCCTATCGTTGATCATAGAATTTGCTTAGAAGATTTTAATATCAATATGTTGGTAGTAGATAACTTTATTTCAAATTTTAATGAAATGTTATCATCACTAAATCTAAAGCAACTAATTAATGAACCAACTATAATCCCTGAAAAATGTCTAAGTCTTATTGATCTTATTGTTATTTTTTAAAATCTAAGCATACATGATTGTGGAGTAATACATAGGTACTTTTAGAAATTTATTTGTTTTATGTCGGTGCGTTTCACTACTATAATAATCAAATATCACATCAATTCCTTATAGAATGTGGAGTACCCCAAGGATCTATTTTAGGCCCTTTGCTATTTACAATATATAGTAGCAACTTTAACGTATTTCTTAAATTGTGTAAATGTTATCAGTATCCAACTTCTGTATCCCAAGAATCTTCAAATTACTAATAATGAAATAAATGAAGATCTAAATATAGTATGATCAAAAATTACTTTTATCTAGTACGGAACAGTTCATAATTTATTAATGCAACTATAGGTCACTTAAAAATCAAATGCCAAATTTTGCCATTTAAATATAAACATAGTTGAATTCATAAATTAGAAACTCGCAGTTGCAAATTAGCGATTATACAAAAAACCTAGGACTGCAGGTAGACACTTTCTTGAGATTCAAGGAGCACATGTCTGCTGTTATCAAAAAAGCTTTAAGGATTATTTATAAAAACAAACTTTTTTTAAATAAAACCATGAGAATTATGCTCTGCGAATTTTTGGTACTTTCGAATTTTAATAATTGTTATATAATCTACTGCCCTGTTTGGGTTTCATTAATAAAAATAGAATGCAAAGAGTTCAAAATTCTTGTCTTCGTCTTATATTTGACATTAGAAAGTAGGATAACATAGATAAATTAAAGGAAGTGAAGTGGCTTAACGTGCAAAATCGGAGAATACTACATGCAGCTGTATCTTTCATAAACTTTTTATTACAAAAACACCTACCTATCTCAATAAAAATTCGCTCTAGATCTGACGTACCTAATATTAACATTAGAAGAAAGAATTCTCCTACACAAATCTGAATTTTTGAAATGTACCGTCGGAAATTAAAAACAAATCAATTCGGAGTTTCAGAGATTGTTACTTTAGTGACTTATATAATAAACAGATCTCATTGCTTTAAAAACTACACCTATACCAAGTAATCAATAAATTCTATTAATTTCTGTAAAGCTAGGGTGAAGGACGCACATGCACGGCTTCAAACTTTGGGTTTTGTACACCATGACCATGATAGTTAAGTTGAAAAGCAGAACCTTGTAGTGAACTTCGTCATATTGGCACTGTTACGTTGTTATTATATCAAATGTGCCTAAGTTGATTTTGCTAATAAAGACATTATTATTATAAATTGCATCACAAAAATGTTTTAAGTGGTAGTCGTGTAAAGCTAGCAAGTTTGAAAGAATTAGGGAATTCAATAAAACCGTAAAATTTCCTTAATATTTTAGCAATCTCGGTAGAGTTCTTCCATTTTCAATTAAAGCTGGCTAAAAGTGCTCTCAAAAAGAAGTAACAAATCTAATTACCAGCAAGATTTGAATAAAAACGTAGATGTAACACAGGTTCCAAACTATGTTTTAAAGAACGTAAACAGTGCTCGAGAAATGACTGTATTAAGGCTTAGAAACGTTCAATGAATCACAAAAAGTATTTTTATTGAAAGTTTTTAATAGGTTTCTATTCTACTTGTAAAAGCCTATCAAAAACTGTCACAGAACTCAAAATAAACCAATCCTTCCAAGAACAAACGAACGTCTTTATTACAAACACATTTTTAGAATTTTTGGAACCATTTGTGATTACGTATCTCCACAAAAACCTGAAAATACAAATTATTATTTAGGTTTCTACTATCCTTACAACCTTCCCGGGCATATCGATGCGAACAGCTGCAGGACAACTGCTGATAACTAGTTTTTGGAAAGATGTGCAAGAATAAGGAGGGAGGTAGGTGATTCACAAGTAACCAAGCTGTAATTCGAATATTTAAATTTGGCACAATCAAATAGGTGTATTAATTTATTACCCACAATTTACAATGGAAAATAATACAATAACCACGTCTATTATTTCTTTAACAGTAAAAAAGTTGTGTCATTTTACAAAATGACAGAAGCAGTCTTGTATTGTTTGAGGCAAGAAGCAATCTTAGTTAGCAC
>CALNHX010010050.1:0-43741 GCA_940337035.1 Agriotes lineatus
AGAATTAATCAACATGCAATACCGTACTATTGAATTTAAACTGAGATGAAAATGCCGATCGTAAACTTTTATGTAAATAGTGTCCTTAGTCGATTACCCCCCCCCCCCCTCCTTCCGCTGCTACTGGAAGTACAAAAGTGCAACATTCTTTTCTTACTGTTATGCTACTCCGTGAGATTCCATGGTTAGGTACATGTTCCAATGCTTTATTCCATACAGGGTGTCCGGAAATGGTGTGGACAACGGAAGACCACAAGTTTCTTGCCCCAAAATATGATGATTTAACTCAACTTACCTATATACAAAGTTACTTAGTTTAGCCACTAGAGGGTTTTAAAAATGATTAACTTTTTAAAATATTTTAACTCCCTGTATAATTACTACCAATTTTTTCTGAATAGTTACTTTAATTTAGAAGCTATTTTCTCTCTTACAAAATTTTAGTTGGGTAAACGGTTTAGCCACAAGAGAGAAAATAGCTTCTAAATTAAACTAGCTATCCAGAAAAAAAAATGGTAGTGATTATACAGGGGGTTAAAAATATGGATGGATAATTTATTGTGACAAAGTTTTTCAACACCCTGTAATTTTCGAAATTAGGATTTATTCCACAAAAATCTGTAGTTTACTGGTACAAACGCATGGTCACAAAATTAATAAAATATATCAAAGATTATTCTACTTATTTGAAAGCATTTAAAAAAGGTGATCATCTTTAACGCCCTCTAGCGGCTAAACTAAGCAAGTTTGTATATAGGTAAGTTGAGTTAAATAATCATATTTTGGGCCAAGGAATTTGTGGTCTTTCGTTGTACACGCCATTTTCGGATACCATGATAATCGCACATTATCGGTACAATTCTACTCATTTTTACCATTCTTCTGTTGTTCTTTATAATTTTCTGTAGAATATCGAACGTAGAATAAAAAGGCAAAATATCAGACGCTATATTTTAACACAGTCCAAAAGACCAACATATGCAACCAACACTACAGCACACATCTGCGCCTGCTGGTTAGGCAGCCTATCATACAGTACACGCGGCAAGAATAGTCGCGATATAATTTTTAGCTACGTCCAGTAATCAGCAGTAGCAACTAGACATTATTTAAGCGTATTTCCGGTATCGTAACAGGCCAGCGGGGCAAAATAATCGGAGAACGGAACAGTTGCAACTCATAACGGGGCGAAATTGGACTAAGACGGGATATCAAATAAATTCTATCAGCATGGGCCGCGGGAACCCTATTCAGTGTTCGAGAGCGAAAGTGATTCGACGCTTTTAAAAATACGGCAGTATGGGTTTTCGCTGTTAGGTGCTATGGTAAGTGAAAGTATTCTTATTTTGTGATAAGACCGCGAAACGGACGGGTTCTATGGGAAAAGTGTTTACAGGCTTAGTTCGAGCGCTAAATTTAAATTCCTGCCTGGTGGTTTGTTTAAGGGCGCGTGGATCTAAATTTGCTGATAACAGGTGCGTTGGACAAATAGAAAAGTCAGTCACGATAAGAGGAATTCCTATGATAATAGGGACACGCAATTGCTTTCGTAACCCAATTTTGAATTCGTCAACACGGAACTGCTGTTGTTAAATAATTAAGCCAAACAACGAGTTATTGATTCCGTGCGATTGCTGGCCGCTTCTGAGTAGAAAAGTTCGCCTTGACAGTTGTGCGTAAAGGAAACCTTATATTAATATAATTTTATATTTCCTGGTTGGGATTACAGTAGTAACCTAACGGTATCAACAGACTTTTTGTGTTGTAAATTGTAAGGAAGTACATGTTTCGTGTGTCATCCGAATTAGCCGCTCACGGACGTGTTTGCACAAGTGCGATCAACGCTAAGGGTGAGTACCCACCGCACCTGTACGAACCCCGCTTTATCCAACAAAATTGTTTTCCGATCCTTTTCCTTGTGTTGGGAAGGAGCGAGCGCAACGTGCGTGAAGGCGCAATTTTCTTTTTGGTACAGTTCTTAAATGCATTAAGTGTAACGAAGCGTGAGGGTTTGCAGCAAGTCACGGCAAGAGCAATAAACTCGGAACAGTTACGACAGTGCTGTTTATGTGCAACAATTAAACATTAATTTGTTTACCTGCCGGGCGCTAATTGGACGAAGAGAAATTTTAGGTCGTTTCGCAATTTGTTATGGAGATGATACTAATTTCTGGCCTTTCGGCTTCCAAGTTGTGGAAGTCTAGGAATGCAGCCAATGTGTGGAAACGTTCCGGCTTTCACGATAGGTATCTGCTTCCAACAATTAACAATGTGATTTTATTTTTTCCCTGTGGCATCCTGCAACGCCTTAAAATTAGCGGAAGTTGTGTTTCACTATGACAATCTGGATTAGCGAAAATGTGTTGTTGCATCGTTTAAGTATTTATTTTTATGCTGCAATAGAATAATGTCGGGTGGGATGGGGCATTTAACTTCTTAACTAAAAATATACAGGGTGTTAAGGAAGTCATTCGCATACATTGTACAGAGAAATGACTGTGAAAATGAAGTCAAAACTTTCTTAGAAACTTTTGCATTAGATGTACTGTTTCTTCAAAACTCGACGTTAATAGTATATTACACAGCAAGTTTAGAAAAGTAAAGTTTTACTAAACGAATATAGTTTGATTGAGTACGAGCGAGCGAAGCGAGCGAGAAACTACTTTTCTTACGAAGTGTGTATACTATTTTTTCGCATTTTATATTAGTATTTATAAACAAACATTTATATAAAAGCATTATACCACATGTCCATTAAAAAAGGCGGTTATGGAAATTCAAACGTATGAGTAATATGTTGGTCGCACTGTAAGTCTGTGTCAAATTCGAGGTTAGCATGTTAGGTTGTGTGTCAGTTTTGACACAGACTGACGCAAAACCTAACCTGCTAACCTCGAATTTGACAGTGACATTACCATATAGTAAAGAGACAATTCTATGCACCAAAGTGCCACTTTATTAAGCGATTTTGAATTTAGTAAAATAGCACATTATTATACAAAATGCGAAAAAAATACCAATGCATGTTGGTGCAATACGTTTTTGAAAGTTAGTTGGCTGTTCGTAATGATTTTTATTTTAATGAGAATATACCTTAAGCATATATTTAATTGGAATTGGAAAGTTACTGGAAAATGTCCACTTATATCACTAACATCAAATTATTTAGGAACAACATAGCTGGACACAAAGTCAGCAGACCCATAATGATTGTTGCCCTGGACAACCAAAAGCGAGGCCTAAACAAACTTAATTGTTAATTGTAGTTTTGACAAAAAAACTCTAAAATTTTACAATTTAGACATTAGATTTTTTATTTTTATTAGAAAAATGTTTTCTTTGCTGTTTTTTTCATTCGTGATATTCTCTATAAAATTATGAGCATAAAAAAATGTCTATGGATATATTTGCAAAATTTGTTTCGCAGAATTTTTTTTCTAGCAAAAGCATACGTGTCTATCTCCAAGAAAAAAATCCCTCTTTTTTCTGAATCGGGATTTCTTCAGTTGGCATGCACTCATGCTTTTATTGAAAAAATAGCTGACATTTTTCCATTATAAGTACTAGAAATGTTTCAAGCACTCGTTATATTTCTACTGAAAATTTACCCATTTATGCATTTCTTCCAAAAACATTTAGTAGACTCTTGTCACCCGCGGACATTCAGTATAATTTTTATCTTGACTGTAACAAAAATTATTAATGTTTATTTGATGCCTTTGGTACGTTTTTAAGTGTAGTATACATAAGGCGTAATTGCTTAGTAGCAAAAGATAATAAAAACTCAACCAATTTTAAGGGATGCTTGTTATAAATTCATGTCAGCAGTTCCAAAAATGTGCGGCGCAGTTTTAAATATCCTTTGTTAAACAATCTGTGCATCTAGTCAAAAAATGCCTCTAGACTTTTTCGACTACATGATGTCATTCTTAGGTCCATAGAATTTATGCAACTGCCTTTCTTAACACGTTGTATTTATCTCCACGTACAAAAAAAAAAAACTAGCGTCACCTTGTAGTCCTCTTGACACATTTAAGCCGTTATCTTAGACATTGTTTTATATTGAATAATTGAAATATGAAAAATATACAGAGTGTTTAAAAAATACGTTCGGATATTTTACCCATTTTACCACTCATCAATACTAACAAAAGTCTTACTAAACATGGATCTGGAAACCCTTCGTTTCCGAGATACAGAGCGTTAAAGTTTAAAAAAAATCCCGGCCGCTCATGAAATAAATAATCCTAAAGTAAGTACGCTAAAACATAATCCTTAATAGCATCAATAAACCTTAAAAGTTGCACTAAAATCGGCTGATGGGTTTTTGAGATATTGGAGCATTTTAGTTTTTGTCTTTATAGGTTCAGAGGCGTGCAAGAATATGTTTTTTAAACGAAACGAGATACGAAAAAAATTTAAGAGACATACAAGTTGCATTTTTTGTTGCTTCATTAAAAAATATATGAAAATTGCGAAAAATCTATTGGGCGTTATTTTTTTTGTGAAAAAACCTAATCGACATGCCCCATGGGCACGCCTCTGGAAGTACTGGATCAACTGTAATATGTACAAAAGATATCTCATAAAGTTATAAGCAAACTATAAAAATTTTATTAAAATCGCCCAAAGCGTTTTTAGATAACAATAAACAATTTTTTTTTGAAAACTTAACACTGTATCTCGGAAATGAAGCGTTTCCGGGCCCATGTTTATCACAACTTTTTTGTTTGGATTGATGAGATCTATAAGTGGGTAAAATATCCGAACGTATTTTTTAAACACCCTGTATACATATGTGGAAAAAATTAATTGTTCTACATATATTATGTTCTCACATCTTTTCTGCATGAAAGTTGGCGATGAAAGTTTCCCCAACTATTACTTTATGTACAACTGCATTATAAAGTGCTGTTTTATGACATAGTAGCTCTTTATAATACTAGTAAAATAAAGGTTACTTTTTTTTAGTATTAGTATAATAGCTAGTTATGCATCTAGGTCGAAAAACTGTATATCGCCCCGGTCTCGGCTAGCAATTATTACAAGGCTGTTTTTATCGGAGGTGCATATTATATTTTTCCGTCGACCCTCATTATTTGAAGAAAAAGGTGAATGTGAATTATAATAGTTGTTGCGGACGAAAAAGGTTTGCTAACTAAAAATTAATGGTGCAAAAATAATAAAATTTTTCGTACGCAACACATTTTATAGAGGCCGACGGAAATGTAAGTTATTTTATCTACAACTGCTTGGATAAAGACTTATTACGTCATTCATTTGACACTATTTCGGTTAGGCACTGTAGTTAATTATACCACTAGTGGTGTAATAGCTTCATTACCTAACGGAAATACTGTCTAATGAATGACATAATAACATTTGCCTACTAACATATTTTTGAAAATGACAGATCTGACATTTTTCTTAATGCACTTTTCTCAATTTTGGACATTTGTGATAATGCATCGTTAATATACTTGAGTGCTTACATAACTCATGCTACGCACTCGTTTGTAACTTAAACACGCATATTAATGATGCTCTTATCGCAAGCTCAAAATAAATGCTTGCTTATATCAATCAAGACACTCTACTGTAAAAGAATGTGTTATAGAATAGACGTCAAATTTATAAAGGAAAAACATCGTTTTTTTCAGTCGCACATAAATTTTTCTATAGAATTCGTACATAATCTGATTTTATTGACTCGTTTTTTTTATTGACCTGGCACGGCCATAAAATATGGTTCTGTATTATGTACTTGTTATATAAATAGCTACTGTTGTGTTTTAACAAGGTTTATATTTGAGGTTATGATTGCATTTAGGTTAGAAATAATGATAAAACACCTTCAAATGCAACGTTCCGCATTTAAGCAGAACCGAAAATAGAACTTTAGTCATTTTTATATAATATGTATCCAGTTTCAGTACTTATGGACATCATATTGAAGACATTTTTAATGCAAAAAGTACATAGGTACAGTGCTTTCGTAAAGTAGTGGATAAATTCGTTAAAAATTCAAGGAATAGTTTTTGAAAACAGCGCTGATCCTCATCGATTTTCATTTGTATTTGCGCATTTTTTCAAATAAAACGTATACATACAGGGTGAGCCGCGTAGGAGGTATGACGTCATCGATGTTTTTTTAAATGACATCCCTCTTTTTTTATTATGGAATTTCAAAGAACGCATTTTTTACTTATGCTAAGCTGATTTTTGAGTATAGGTCACATGACCAAAAATTAAGAAAAACAATTTTAAAATTGCAAAATACTAAATGTAATTGCAATGATAACTTCAAAAATCGGGAGTGTGCTCCCCTAGACTTTCTCGCATTCGCCTTGGTACTGATAACTATTGGTGTTTAACAGTTGTATATGTATCTACAGTGTGTTTCACTTTACATGGAAGCACCCCTGTATTTTCTTTGTTTTTGTATGGATCGATTTGCATTTTTTATCAGTTGTACAGCTCACCAAGAGACATCGATTCATGTCCTTAAGCACAAAAGACGTTGTTAGCCTTGCCTACTACGATCAAGAACATGAGTCGCATTGTCAATATTTTGCATCGCGTTAGAGTTACAGCAAAAAGTTATTAAGAAAAGTTGTTTATAATCAAAAGAATACCCCAGATACCGATTTTCGTTTAATAATTCGAATTTTTAATTTTTATCTATAAATTTGTCCAAGTCCCAAATTTCAACTTTTAATTTGGTATCAAATGGTGTCATGGATAAACAACATTTTTATTTTTATTGCAAACGTCATTAACTTTTAATAACGGCTGAATTACTTTTAACTGTTGCTGAGAAAGTAGAAATAATTAGAATTACTGGTGAAAATGCAAGATCCAATAGAGAAGTAGCTAGAATAATATTGGATCTTGCATTTTCACCAGTAATTCTAATTTATTTTTAATTTCTCAGCAGCAGTTAAAAGTAATTCAGCCGTTATTAAAAGTTAATGACGTTTGCAATAAAAATAAAAATGTTGTTTATCCATGACACCATTTGATACCAAATTAAAAGTTGAAATTTGGGACTTGGACAAATTTATAGATAAAAATTAAAAATTTGAATTATTAAACGAAAATCGGTATCTGGGGTATTCTTTTGATTCTAAACAACTTTTCTTAATAACTTTTTGCTGTAACTCTAACGCGATGCAAAATATTGACAATGTGACCCATGTTCCTGATCGTAGTGGGCCAGGCTAATAACATCTTTTGCGCTCAAGAACATGAATAGATGCCTCTTGGTGAGTTGTACAACTGATAAAAAATTCAAATCGATCCATACAAAAACAAAGAAAATACAGGGGTGCTTCCATGTAAAGTGAAACACACTGTACATATCTATGTTTACATTAAAAATGTTCTGCGTAAATACAATTTTATTTTAAGTTTTCTGCCTCAAAACAACTTACTTATCTGCCTTTTCGCTACGCGCCTGTACAAACATATGAAAGTACCACTACCTGTTAAGGTAAAGTGCCGCTTTAGGTTAACCTATCATACTGAAATTTTATATCTGGGAGTTTTTCTCAATAATAAATGTATGTGCAAAATTTCGTGCAAATACCTTGAAGCAAACTGGTACTTTACTTGAATGGATACCGCTACCTGTTTAGGTAAAATGCCACTTCCGGTTAACCGATCATGCTGAAATGTAATATCTGGTAGTTTTTCTACATAAGAAATGTATGTACAAAATTTTGTTCAAATATCTCGAAGCAAACTGGTACTTTACTTGAATAGGTACCGCTACCTGTTTAGGTAAAGTGCCACTTCCGGTTAACCGATTTCGCTCAAAATTTGACAGGAATCTACAAATTATGAATAATGACTATGTACATAATTTCAAGGGTCTAGCTTATTTCGTTTTTAAGTTATCGTGTTCACACACACACACACACACGCACACACGCACACACATACACACACACAGACATAATTCGAAAAATGGTTTTTTCGGACTCTAGGAGGTCTAAAACGTCAAGATTCGTCAAAATCTCGAAGTCGATTTTTTTGACGATTACAATACTTTCTCTATACTACCGTATGCGAGAAAGTAAAAACAACTAAATTAAATGTTCAAATTGTGCACTGTTGCCTACCTGACAGTAGCCAAGACGACCGACATGTTTTTTTATTGATTGCTGTCATTGATAAAAACGTGAAATCATACTTTCTAAAATTAAATTTAGTATAACACATACATTTTGCAATTTTAAAATTGTGATCTATTCAAATATCAGCTTAACGTAAGTAAAAAAATGTGTTCTTCCAAATTTCATAATAAAAAAGGGGGTTTCCACAAAAAACATCGATGACGTCATACCTCCTACGCGGGTCAACCTGTATGTACACATTTTATTTAAATAAATTTCAAATAAAAATAAAAATCGACGAGTCTCAGCGTTTTCCAAAAGTTTTTCTTTGAATTTTTAACGAATTTATCCGCTACTTTACGAAAGCACTGTAGAAGGTTTTAACAATATTACATTTTAAACGTTTCTCCAAATGTATTGATAATTGTGGTTGCCTACTGTATAAAACTAACCAGTTAGCCTATATAAATAAGTATGTATAGTCAAAAAATTAAACGATTCTTTATAAGTTTATTATACAGAATACAGGTTTTGCGGTACTAAATAGAAGTTTTACATATATTAATGTGTATAAAACATTATAACTCATATAGTTTTGGAAAATAATTCAGCCAATAGTATTTTTTATATAATATATTTTACGTTTTGTCAGTTTTAGGTGACTTCTTCAGAAATTACACATTAATATAATAGACTAAAAAGGAAAATGAATTATAGGTTAGATAACTTAAACAATGTATAATTATTCTTACCATATGTAAAATATAGTATGTTATTAGGAGCAAAAGTTATATTTTATGGGGCGTGGCTGGACGGTTTATCTGCCGAGCTTGCAAGTACAGCCGAGCCACATAAAGATAATTTTGCTCCGAATAACATATAGCATTTTTTCTTTAAACGTTTATAACAAAATCTGAAGAAAATTACTAGCGATGGGCTTATTCGAATGAAAAATAACCGGTTATCCGGTTATTGAAATAACCTATGTAACTCGGTTTTCGTTCCAAGTATTCGAATGCAAAATAACTTCATGCTGATACGTACTACGCTTTGAATATAAAACCTCTATTGAAAGGTACTACGTGCCATATCTCAGCGACCTACGCAGTGCTCAAAATTCTGTAAATATAAATACCTCATAACTCATAAACAAAGCAGGTTGTACTGAAAACACCATTTGGTTATCGCGTACCTACCTCCTATCATAAAAAATATCAAATTATCAAATTCTGGGGACCTGAAACCTGAACGCCTAAAAACTGCAAACGCATCAAGCTATAAAACAATTTTTATTTGCTTACATCTCCAAAGGTTCAAAACAAGAGGCGGCGCCTTTAACCCGCCCGATCGATAAAGATAAACGTTTTACCAGTTTTTAATGCGATTAGCAAGCAGTCCCGCATATTTCTTTCTTTCTACACTTCTTAATAAATACCACTTAATTTCCAATACATAACACATAATGTACTGTCGGCGTCTTACAAATCGGGCACTACACACTATTATGATATATTTTGCATGTATTTTTAAGTGTATAAACTGGGTTTTTACAGTTATTAATGTTATAATTGTTACATCAGATTGTTTATTGTTTGTCAATTATGAAATGCCATCTCACATTAATGAAGTAACTGGAGCAAGAATACTCCAAAGACTAGAAGAACATATTACGTGTTCCGATTTCTAAGGCGCCGACCGTACATATTATGTTTTGGTTCCTCTGCTATCTGCAAGTTACGATGTCGATGCAGATCACGGTGAACCGATGTCGATGCAGATGACGGTGAACCGCCAACCGGCAAACCTGCTGACTTAATCGAAACGAATCGAGAGCCAAAATTTATTCGAATGATTATTCAAATAATCATTCGGTTATTAATATCATTCGAATGCAAATAATTCGGTTATGAAAATTGTCCGGTTATGCCCATCACTAAAAATTACTATATCTCGTCAGCGGCAGATAAAGTCGTCAGCGGCAGATAATATTATCTGCCGCAAGGCAATAAAGAGACAGTTTGGCATCATCAATGCAGCAGTATAGTGCCACATTCTACTGCCGTTTGAAGAAAAAAAATATCATTGGCTGAATTATTTTCCAAAACTATATTAACTATACCTGAAGACAGATGTTATAAATTAATATAATTATAACTCATAGTTTAACAAGACGGTTGAGACACTTCATCTCCATTATTGTGTACAAGGGGACCTAACTCATACACTGCATGCAATACATTCTTTGTTCTATATGTAAGGACAACGTTCTCTTGTTGTTCTAACATGTGAGCAAATGAAAATGAAATCAAGCTTGGTTTTGAAATATTTGTTTTATGGATAATATGTTGGTGAGACTGTAAGTCTATGTCAAATTTGAGGTTATCAGGTTAGGTTTTCCGTCAATCTGTGTCAAAACTGACGCAAAACCTAACCTGCTAACCTCGAATTTGACATAGACTTACAGTCTCACCAACATATTATTCATAAAACAAATATTTCAAAACCGAGCTTGATTTCATTTTCGTTTGCTCACATGTTACGTGCAATTTTTAAAACCACTATACGGGTCGTCCGGCATTCAGCAGTCTTCTCCATTCTGTCCGGTCCCTCTATCCTTCTGGATACAAGTTCCACGTCTCCATAAGCTGTTGTATACTTTTGTTCCATTTCTTTCTTAGGTGGCCTCGTTTGTGTCCTTCGCTTGGCTCTTGGCTGCCATTACATTGTTTTTTTTGCAATCTGTTGTTGTTCATTCTACTAACGTGCTCGAACCATATAAGCTATATTTTCCCAGTTTCTTCCATGTTGTCTCGTTCTGTTCTGCTTGTTATTGCTCTCGTGCGCTCGTTTCATATTGTTTCCCGCCTTGATATTGTACCTGCTCTTCTATAGGAGATCATTTCTAGGATTCTTAATTACACTTCAATTTTCTCCGGTAATTCCCATATCTCCGCTCCACATACCGGGTGACCATAAATGGTTGTGATTTTTTTTCTTACGTTGGCACTGTTTATGTTGGTGGCACTGTAAGTCTATGTCAAATTCGAGGTTAGCAGGTTAGGTTTTGCGTCAGTTTTGACACAGACTGACGCAAAACCTAACCTGCTAACCTCGAATAAAAATAAAAGGTGGAACATTTTACACCGACAAAATTTCTACATGTTTAGTCCAGTCATCCAAAATAATTTTTCACCATGTACACAATAATTTTGACACATATCAGGAGTACATTTTGAACGAGATGAACCTTACAATGGCCCCACACCACTTCAATTGGGTTCTACTGGCAATCGTACGGAAGCAGTTTAAGAACTTTATGGCCATGCTTTTTCAAAGTATATTTTGCTTTTGTCAGATCGAAGTGGCTTGATTAAAGCATAGAGTTTCCTTTCGTAAAATTGCCCTCAGTTTTGATATTGTGATTAATCAACCGTTCCTGCATTTCACCCGCTTTAGAAGAAAAGATGAATGGCTTGTCTACTTGAATGGTACGGAGCATTATCCATTATCACTTGTCAAAGTTAGTTTTTCTGGGACGTTACAAAAAAAAAACAAATCGTGAATTAAAAAAACTGAGCAAGAATATGACCCTGAAATACAATTTGTGATTATTTCTCAAATATTGGTTCATTTTGCATCGGTACGCAATGAATATGACATTTATACTGATGTACAATGACAGTTTAAATGTCGCCTTTGAAATTCTGCCTTGATTTAAACAGCATATTTGGTGGCTGTCATGGATGCAAGTGATAAAAATAAACTGATAAAATCGTTGCAAATATTCACGAAACAGATAATTTTGAAAAATGTCAGTTTTGGGAGATTTTTCAAATACTTTCGATTGAAGGTTTTGATCAAGTACAAACTGTTCTTTCAGAAACCTGCAAATAAATAACATTATCAACTGTCAAATGTGTATGGATAAAGTACTCTACATTACCTGAAAAAATGTGTTCCTCGATTTTTTTGGGCATATTTATAACTTTCGAAAATATTTTAAATTCTTTACTGTCTTTAAGTTGTTATTGAAAGTACTTATCAATTTTTATTTAAATATGTACTTGCAATACCTATTTAATAAAAAGTATCAAAAATGAGAAAGAATGTGCAACTTAACAGGAAAAATCCCAGGCTAACCTTCATGCAAAAAGCGAGTGAACCAATTATACGTGATACCATTATAGAAAAAGCATATAAAAATATTAAAGAGTCCGTGTTTACTTTCATGTGTCATGCCATATAACAAAAGTAAAGTTGCAGTGTGAAAAGTAAAGGTAGTGATTGCTATGTCAACTTCTACAAAAAGCTGTATAAAACAAGAACTTGTAGAATTAAATTTGCAATTAATACAATACGAGCGAAAGTTGTTTGCTATTTATAATAAGAAAAAAGTAGAAAACCCATCATAAAAATAATGTAAATTGGAACACTCCCATTATAATGAAAAATAAAGGAGCATTTAGCAAGACGTTCACTAATCCCAACGTTATCAGCAGCTGTATCGGGATACGCTTTATTGGTGCATAATTAATTTTGTTGTTTGCAAACCTTGAATCTTGAGCGGTACACTACGCTAAACTATTTTTTTCGGCTTCAGTATAGTTGCGGTTTGCATTTATTATGTGTTCAAGAGACTGGAAATCGTAAGGATATTTTGAAATCGCCTCCATAATGAGTTACCTTGATAATTAGTACATTATTCGAGAACTATTTATTATGTTAGTAAGTTTTAGATATAGTTAAAGAATTATAAAACTAGAATATTAAAGTCTAGAATTTTACCATTATAAAATATTTGTGTACGTAGACTTTCTTACTTCTACATTAGGCAACTTGCAAATTTAGTACTTATGAAAACTGAAAGTGAAACTATATAGTTTTAACGACTTATGAAGTCATATCAGTTCAGATTTCATATATGGATCTGTAAACAGACAAAACTAATTAACATTGAAATTTTGAGAAACTCAAGTTTATAGTACTTCTGGTTTAGCTGATATATTGTTGAACAGAACTATATCGTGGAGTACTTGCCGTTCCAAAATCTTCTGAAAAATAATATTTGGATACTTTTTAAAATCAGAATTATCTGTGTCGAACATAGCTTAAGGAAATGTAGGAAAATCCCATTTGAAGGAATAGTAAAGCTAAAATTGAGGTAATAATATTTGCATTCGTAGTAGTTCCGGTTCGTTTACCATAAAAAAGCAGTGAAAATAGCAGTTCGTGGAATTTCGAAATCGTCTCGAATAAACATAGTAAGAATTCAGTCGCCTATTTCTTTTAAATTTCAGAGGTAATTTTATTATACTCCAAATATTTCTTACAAAAATCTCCAATATTTTCGCTTTAAGCATAGTTTGGTCAGGGGCGGACTAGCTGGGGGACAGTGAGGCAAAATCAGACCTGGCCCCCATACCCCGCGAATGCGGACCTTTTATATATGTATAGCTGTTTAAAATATCAAATCAGCAAAACAAAAATGTTCATAAACTTGGTAATCGTTGAAAATGAATATACAATGACGAAAGTAATTATTAGTAGTACCATAGGTACAATATTTCCTTTGGGCGAAAGGTTACTAGATGATCTGTAGATTGTCATACAATTTATTTTGCTTAATTAAAAAAAAAATACGGTGAATCTGAGTAGGTGGATCTTCCTGAAATTTCGTATAGGGCCATAATTTATCATTCTGAACAACTTTTCTTGGTAAAATTTTGCCGTATCATGAAGAATGAAGGGTAGTTTGCCTGAAAATAAGATAGTTTTCGCTTTACTGTCCAGGCCGACTTGTTTTTTAAAACTGAAAATATTCTTAAAATTCTCTTCAGACCAAGCAGGACCTAATACCACAATCTTAAAATAAAATTCAAAAATTTTTAGTCCATCTCACCTCTGGTAACATCAATCTTAGGACACGCTGTATAATATAATATAATCCAGCTAAAACATAAAAATCCATGCAACATAAGTACAACTTTACAAGGAGCCACCTAATATTACAACAAATTTTAAAAAGCGTTGACTCGGGTCTCGCCGAGTCTTAGACCGGGTATCGGGTCCGGGTATTTCTAACTGGACTCGGCGGGTCCGAGTCCGGTTACCCGGAACCGAAAAACCCTAGTTATGGCGAGTACAGGGCGTTTCCTCAAATTTTGACAGCTTCTAGCGAGTTTATTATTCCAGATAGAAAAAAATTGTTCAGATAAAAATTGTAGGGTATCATCCAAACCGTCCGAATTTGCTACTTAAAGAAACAATTGAGCATCACGGGTGAACTTTTTGACTTATTGTGTACTTTTTTATTGAACACCCTACATATTGTGTTTATTGGATAGCGCTTAAAATTCTCTTTTCAAAAATATATAAGTTGCCTATAATTAGTTCATCCATTGTTGAAATATTCGCTATTAAAGAATCAAAATATTACTATATGAAATAAATCACAGTAACCATTGAAAACAAAGTTATCAAATATCAAATGACATTACTGGCGCATGTGGCACGGAACATTTAGTTGTCAATTAGTTTTTAAAATTGTTTTTGGTATTAAAATTGTTGATTGTTTGAGGGAACACCCTGTACTTATTATTAAATTGCGTAACGACTTTTTTTGCGAATCTCATAAGCGGATGAAAATTCACCGTAAAGATTAACTCTGCTGCTAGTTAATTAATTATACAGTATAGTGCAAATGAAAGGAATAAATTCATTATATCGTAAATCGGTGATTTACAGGAAAATCCTGAAACCCTTACATTTTTATTTTTAAACGCGCCTTTCGTCAGCTTTTCATTTTATTCCGGGCGTCATCTGTGTGAGCGTGATGACGTCATCAATGATTTTTTTAAATAGAAATGTGAGCCATGCGATACCTGCTTTGAAAGGACTTTTAATTATCTATCCAACCATAGCAACAAGTTTAAGTAATTGATTTTTGTATACTGTCAATTTTTTTTTTATAGTATTACAACTCAAAGAACGCATACGCATCGAAATGGCACAAATAACTCCAGAAGTTATAGAACTCACTGTATCATAGCTGAGGGTCATCAATTTGAGCATTTGCTTTAAATTTGGTTGTGTTTAATAAATAAGAATATTGCAATAATAAAAATGTTTGACAGTATAATTACTTAAACTTGTTGATATGGTTGGATAGATAAAAGACCTTTCAAAGGAGGTATCACATAAACCACATTTCTATTTAAAAAAATCATCGAGGACGACATCAGGCTCACACAGATAACGTCACGAATAAAAAGAAAATCCGACGGAAGACGCGTTAAAAATAAAAATCCACGGGTTTCAGAATTTTTCTTTAGTCACCGATTTACGAAATAATGAATTTATTCCTTTCGTTTGCACCATACTGTATGTTATATGTATCTATCTGAACACCGTCGTGAGTTTTGATGAAAGTGAATAATTTTGGAAACATTTAACCCAAAAGAAAGATTTAAAATTTGGCTGACAAAATTAACCGCAAAGTTATTTGCTTACAAAATTGTTATTAAATCTAACACGTATTGTATTCTTTTTTTGTCTAAAAATATAACATTTTAAAATTAATTCACACGCAAATGTAAAACAAGCTAACGTTTTTACAGAATTAAGTTGTATTATTAAAATGTCAAAAACAGCTCTGATTCTTCTTTGTATACAAATGTAATGTATAATTTGGAAACTTCTTTAATTATACATACAAGCTAAATGTCACGTAACTGTTAAACTGGTTGTTATGTAAGCTGCTTCGTTAGGAACAATTATTGTTCCAGTAGACATTTATAATGACGTGAAATATGGTTTTAAAAATTATGCATTTTAATATAGCCTTCCATGATATTATCAGGTATGTGTACGTTTACAAAACATGCAGAGATAAGGCGTAGGTTAATCAAAACATGTAATGAAGGTGTGCCCTTGAAAATAAGTCGTTAAACTTATGATAAGTTAATTTATTTGATTCAGTAGGTACATTCAAGTGGTGACATTTTTAGCATTTTTATGTAAGTAACATTTTATCTTTCAAAGAGATCTTACTAATTACCAACTAGCTACTTAGATTGCTCGTCTGTGTGCACGCTCCACGTCGTTGCGTCCTAAAGCCGGGTACACGCCGAACGGAAAACGCGTTTGGTGCAAATAATTTTGGCTGTTTATAAAGGGGTGCAATGAATCAGGCAGTAAAAGTGTAAGCTATTCTGGTTAGAGTGCTAATTGTTATGGAAACCATAACAATGAAATTGCAATTATGTTGACACATGGGAAAGCCGTGATGCAGCTGGTGAGAATGTAATTAGAAAGTGTGTACGTATAAATTAAAAATGTATCGTGACAATCATCCATTACGTATAACTCAATCATGTCCATTGTAATAAAAACGTTTTTGCTTAAATATATTTCTGAAACACGTTTGGATATACTCAACCATCAGCTGAATATCCAGTGATATTAACAACCTTGAACTAAAAAATTTGTTGTGTCCGTATATCCCAAAACAGTCCAACACTGTTATATTTTGGTATCTTATGAGAGATATATGTATGGTCAACGCTATCTACACTGAATATTTGAATCTCGATTAATTTTAGTTCTACTTATTTATTATTATATTTTTTCAATTGCAATATTAAAGTTTCAAATTTACTATCAAAGTATCCTTTATCTAATAGACGTGTCTGTCCGGGACGCTGTTTTGTCTGTCTGGGACGCCGTTTTGTCTGCCTGGGACGCTGTTTCAGCAGCCAAACCGTAAGAGATAGAGAAAAAAGTTATTAGAGTTATATGTTTGGAATGGTCATGTCAGGTCAGGAAACGAATTTCAGTCACGTGACACTTCCGGTTTTCGAGAAATCACAAAAAAGGCCGTTTTTCAAATAGAACGCGTATTAAATAAAAACTGTTTCAGCAGCCAAACGGAACTGCGACCCTCTGCGCCTTAAAACGTCGATCGGTTAGGCAACCACTTGGACACCTTCCAGGTCTGGGTACAGTTTTTATTTAATACGCGTTCTATGTATTTGAAAAACGGTCTTTTTTGTTTTTTTAAATGAGACATTTGTCTCACTGAACTGCTAGTTATATTCTATTTACAGCTGTGAAGAAATCCTTATTTGCATTTCTTGTTCGAGAAAACTTGGTAATGTTTATTTTTACAGACGAAGGAAGTATTGTTTAATTATGTAGTCCAGGAAACGCTGTTATTAGTTTCTATTATGTAGTTTTTCTACTCCTGTAATTAAAATGGCATTTAACATACCAAGTACCAACATACACGTCGCTAAACGACCTTTTAATCATGCCTTCATAACCTGTGACTAAAGAACCTCTTAGTCACGGGCTGAAGTTAGCAACGATGTTTTAGTCACGGGGTGAACTTATGTTGAAACGGTATTTGCTTTATTAACCACAGCCAAAACATAATCAAGTTAGTTTTCAACAGTCCAACATTGACGTTTATCGAGCATAATTTGACGTAACCTAATATTCAAAATCTTAATGAAATAATATGATGTTATATTGTATAAATTTGTGGTTGTAGAAAAAGTATAGTATGTAACACATTATATAAACTCGTCTAGACACTTGTTACATAATATACTATTATGGATCACTGGGCGGAATTGGTCACTTTATACACTACTATTGAAAGCATGTGTCACTTTATAGCCCAAGGATGTTAAAGTACGTTATAGCCCGCAAAATGACACTACGTGAGTCTTTAGTACTTTACGGTTAGTGTCTCGTTTGTCACTGATAAGCAGTAACATCGTAGGTTGTCAAAATTTATAACCATTATAAATTTGGTTTGAATTGTGTAAATGTTGTATGCACCTCGTGCATAACTAGCGTGTATAGCACTTGTTTTTGTGCCGCGGACAATAAACGCTTTTTTACGCCCTTGATATATAAATAATTATTTACGTTTTCTATGAAAATCTACCTTTAAAATGGAAATATAGTCTGATTCGTCTACTACCTATATCTTCGTCGGGCATTTTTCATTATGGTACATCCTATGACCCATATTGCCCTTGCTAATATCCTCAGGCAAACTGTTCTTTGGTACTGTTTAAGTCATATTTTGGTATTTTTATATTGTATTCTGGTTGTTTAGAACACTCAAGGTTTGATTAAAATTTGATCTGTGCCATAGCCAAATATGAAGAAAGTACTACCTGACCGATTTTACTTTCGTGTGCTGACCGATACACTCCATCCATTTATTCGACGAGGTTTGCAAAGAGGGGTAATCAGTATTTTCCTCTTACTTTAATTCTACTGTTCCTTTATGTCATTGTCGTTAAATAAACTCTTATCGTATGTTGATTATATTCTTGTATAAAGTTAAGGTGATTAATATTCACTTTTTTTCTTTACGGCTGTATGCACTGTTTAGTTTGTACTATAGTATTTGTTAAACAGTTGTTTGAAATAACAATTACTGTGAAGTCGGACTCGTTCCAATGCACTACAGAAACCTGAGATTTGAAATTAAAAAGTCAAAAGAACAAACGTATTTATTTTTTATCAAACGAATTTGTGGACTCAAGAGAACATTTTTCAATACGGCTTTCGCGAATAGTTTCATTTGCAAAAATTCATTTTTTTTAACTGTTCAGTGGTCTGTATGATGAAAAAGATTGAAGAAAATTCTGCGTTGTAACGATTCTAAAACATTAATTAAAGTATGATCAAAACTTATTTTCATCTAGTATTGCTATGGAATAGTTCCTAATTCATGAATGCAACTACGTTTATACTTAAACGTGAAGCTTGATATTTGATTTTTAAATGACTTATAGTTGCATTCATAAATTAGGAACTATTCCATAGCCATACTAGATAAAAATGCGAATATCTCGTTTTGTCTAGCCGAGCATTATCTCACAAATGTAAATTCCTTTTGATTTTATTGAATACATGGTGATTCGGGAGGGACTAATGTCATACCTTAACCGTCATCTCCAATATATGTCCATTCATGGTAACGTATCGCAACCTGTAGTGATAATAGCAAATCTAATAATTTTTTTAGATATTTCAAATAAAATAGTGTCTGTTGTTATCAGGAGCACATTTTATCGATAAGTCCGCGATAAGCTTCAGAAGATCATTATCAAAATCACATTTGCGCTCCACGAATCCAGTGTTCCGATACTCTTGGAAATTGTTGGCGTAACTGCTCTGTTGCAGCGTTGATTCGACGGCGTAATTCGTCGATGGTATCAACTTCGGTGGCATATACCAATTCTTTCATAAAACCCCGTAAGAAAAATTTCACTGGGTTGAGATCTGGACTGCGTGGGGGTCATCAAATGAATCCACCCCGACCGATCCATCTTTGGGGAAAGATGATGTCGAGGTAATTTTGTACAGCATGACTAAAATGTGAAAGACAACTGTCATACATAAACAACATGGTACGGCGCACATCCAAAGGAACATCGAGGAGCTTCGGCAGAACTTTTTGTAATAACTGCAAATAAAAATGGCCATTAAGGCGTGCTGGTAATTTGTAAGGCCCTATTAAGGTGTTCAAAATATCAGCCTACAGATTCAAACTAAAACGCTGATGAAAGGTACGCTGGCGAATCGCGTGCGGATTTTGATCAGCTCATATGTGAGAATTGTGGAAGTTGAGAACACCATTCCTAGTAAAACAGCATTCATCCGTTACCAGTACGTGTCTTGGAAATTCTGCTTCCCTATTAGTTCGATTTAGCAGCCATTCCCAAAACTGCTGCCACAGCGAATAATCCGTAGGAGTCAGTCTTTGCACTTTTTTTGCAGATAATAGGGGTACAAACCATTGTTGCTCCCAACTTGGCGTGTACTTGTAGTTGGATCAGCATCAACCATTTCTAAAAGTTCTTTCTCCACATTCACCCCATGTTGATTTGGTTTGCCCATGCCGCCACCATGACTTTTCTTAGGTTGTAAATTTTCTCTTTCCTCTTCCGCGTTGGACTATACGAAGAAAAGTATTTTCGGAAGGCATTTGACGATCTGGAAATCTTTCCGAATAGATACGTCTTGCACGTGCAGCGCTTTCTTTAGCAGCTGCATAGACCGTGCTTTCGTAAAGTAGTGGATAAATTCGTTAACATTTTCAAGGAATAACTTATGAAAAAATGCTGTGGTCCGTTGATTTATATTTTTATTTGCGCATTTTTTCAAATAAAATTTATACATATAAGCCGTTCACGATCGTTTTGGGTCAGGTGAGGCTATGACCATCTAGTAATTATGTTGGCAAAACCTCTGTTGCAACAAAACTCCCTCATGGAAATTGACACTTTTTGTGTTAGGTTAGGTTATTTTCAGTTTAAGGTTATATTTTCTGAATAGGTAAATTGTTGCCGGATATTCTCTAGTCTCCACATTGACTCGCGTTCTTTTAAATTTGGTCTGTCTTTTTTAAATTGGAAGTAGCATCGTTTAATGGAAATTGTGTGTTGTAACAAAATTATTTTGGGCATTTTGACTTTTCCTTTGACGGAAATTAAAATTATTTTTACACATTTGATAAATCATTTATTTTCTTACGCATATTAAAATAATAAATCTGGTAATATGGTGGCAAGAAAATGTCGAACAGACACTGACAGAAAAAAAAGTTGCATCCGCTACATCATCGAATCAGTTAGTCCAACATGAAAAGAAAAAATCTAGCTAACTCTGTCCCAAAAAGGTCGTGAACGGCTTATACAGGGTGATCCGCGTAGGAGGTATGACGTATGACTTAAAAAAAGTTTTTTAGGGAGAATGATTTTAGATTTTTATCAATGACAGAAATCAATAAAAAAACTTGTCAGTCACCTTGGCTACTGTCAGGCAGCCAACGGTACACAATTTGAACATTTAATTTAGTTGATTTTGAAGTTATCATTGCAATTAAATTTAGTATTTTGCAATTTTAAAATTGTTGTTCTTAATTTTTGGTCATGTGACCTATACCCAAAAATCAGGTTAGCGTAATTAAAAAAATGTGTTCTTTCAAATTCCGTAATAAAAAAAGGCAGTTACCATTAAAGAAAGATTGATGACGTTATACCTCCTACGCGGGTCATCTTGTATCTATAGATTTTATTTAAAAAATGCTTAAATAAAAATAAAAATCCATGGGTCCCAGCGTTATTTCTAAAGGTTATTCCTTGAATTTTTAACGAATTTATCTACTACTTTACGAAAGCATTATGTAATAATCATATCTATATATTCTTCCTTGCTGTAGTTAGCCATTTAAGTCGAATCAAATACTTACTAGCAGATGTATATCTTAATTTTGACGTTTAAATGAATTAACACTCAAATTTCTACTGCTACATGTATTTTAGTTATTATTAAATAGTCAGCCGTTCTCCATCAGTGAACACCAATTCTTAAGCATTTAAAAGAATAATTTAAATAGCCGCAATTAGTTATTTCGTTTTTATTAATTTTTAATTCGATATTGTTCGGTTAACCCTCAAATATTCCCTGCTTGAACTTAAAACGAAAATAACTACACCAGTTTATAAATGATGCTCGTTAATTTATTCAACTTGAACTTGATGTAACTTTCTTGGTGTGGGGTTTTGGCAGAAGTTTACTAAGAAAATAACTTTATTTTGATCCTCTCTAGCTACCCTTTCAGTCTCCTCAGTACGTTATGTATGTGTGAAACATACCTGTAAATTTATTATCGTCACAATATTATTCGTCCATTAATTTATCTCCAGTTGGATGTTTATAGCTATATCTATAGTGTAAATAAGGTACGAAGCCACCAAGCTTATATTTTATTAATTTAATATCTATTCGGTTGTATTTTTTGTAAGAAACAATGGCTTAGGAGGCAGATTAGTGAAATTTATTGTAGTAGATCTAAATATATGTAGGAAAGGCAAAATTTTCTCAAAACTAGCTATGGTATACACTTAAATGCTGGATAATAAAGAAGGCTTAACATGTTTGTGTGCTAAGTTACTAGAAAATTGTTAAAAACCATTAACCGAACTACTGAATCTGAAATACAATTTTAAATAAGTTCTTTTCTCGCAAAGTTCTAGAATAATAGCAGCTGGTATTTGTTCAAAGATATTTAAAAAACTATATATGTTAGAAGAATACTTGGCCAGTATGCAGAGGGTGTCCAAAATATGTGGAATATGCTATGTAGGGTGGTTTTAAACTGTTCTGCCAAACGCTGGAATATTATTCTACACACTCAGACAATTACTAAAGTCTTTATAAATATGTGTCCGAAAAAACCTTGCGGTTTGGAGTTATATGAACGGTTTTTATATTAAAGATATCAATCTTGGTTAAACAACCTTAATGATAAATAAAAACAATTATAGCTGATTAGATTATTGACTGTTAAAATAAACTTTCGATTTTTTAACTTAACTTGATCAACGTTAAGATGGTAAACATTTAAATTTCTCTATTTTTGTACACAATTACTGATAAATATCATATACAGATTTTTTCATAAATTTACATTTTAATACTATAATAATAAAAAATTAATTCATTTAAAAATAGGTGTTAAACAGTAACATAACACAATTAAAATTAAGAAAAATACGAGATTACGATTAAGAAAAGTTATATTAAAACAAATCTGGTGTGATACACGCACACAACTTTCTTTTACAGTGATCTTAATTAGCCATAAATTTGATTTTTAATTTTTAAGCATTTGTCAAAAATTTTCAAAAATTACAAATCGTACAGAAACCGTACAAAATACAGCGTTAGTTGAAGAGACAAATTTTGTGTAAAATTTTAAGCTGAATTCAAAAATGTAATAATATACCGGGTGCTCTATTTAAAATAGGAGAATGAAAAGCACAAAAAAACAAAAGAAAGCCATTTTAGAGGTATTCAACTGGAAAGTCACCTATCTCACATCAAGTTTGAAGAAATCGTTAGAGCCTTTTTTGAAAAAATCGGAAACTGAAAAATCACAAGAGTAAACACCATACTACCGGGTACTTTCAGGTTTTATGAAACAGTTTTTTTTTTGTAAATTCATATTTACTTTGTTATACTTTACTAGGATTATGATTATAAATAAAAATAAAAAGTAGCTAAAGGATCTGTGCGAGTACGTTTAGTAAAAGAATGGGACTACTTAAACATCCACTTTTGATCGAGAGCTGAAGTATTTTTGAAACTGTAGATATTCGATCTGAAAAAATAAATTTTTCAATACCTACCTGTTTGTTGGTAATGGACAAGACCTAGGCATGCGAAGTGCCAGGTACGAGACTAAGAAGGAGTTCCAACCCTAGCAAAGGGATCTTTTTTACATGCTACACATAGTAGGAACATGGGACGACCCACGACTTTACATCACTTCCGAATGATGGCGTTCTGTAGAGGTTTTCATCCGCATTTTTTATTTTTAACAACCTCACTGGACCGGGAATCGAACTGTCGGCCCTTCGATCAGTAGCCAAACTGCTTAACCACTGAGCTACCGGGCCCGGCAATAACTACTTGTAAAGCTGTGTTTTATCTATGACAATCTCCATGCTAAAGTAACATTTTAATGGTGAGGTTGGATAAAATATTACTTGATTCACTAATGATTAAAACAGGCCATAATCCACAGCAACTAACAAAATACGTAATTAATACTATTTATTCAATTTTAATACTTATTGATATAACTAAATGTAGGTATTGGAAAAAATGTATGTGTCACACCTGAATAATAGTAATTGTATAAGTATTTTAGAAGGCGTTTTATCCATGAAAGAATGTTTAAATGCGAGAATGAAGTGCATTAATAAATACGTTAGATCTGTCATTTTCAAAAATATTTAGTAGGCAAATGTCAATATGTCATCCACTGACACTATTTCCGTTAGGTAATGAAGCAATTACACTAGTGGTGTAATGGAAGTTCATTACACCACTCGTGATGTAATGAGCATCATTACATAACGGAAATAGTGTCAAATGAGTGACGTAATAAGTTACTATCCCACTGGAGTAGATTATGCAATGATGGAGAGAAATGCGTTATTTTGCTTAGGTGTAATTTGTGACTCGAGGGCGAAGCCCGAAAATCAGAAATTGCACTAAAGCAAAATAGCATTCTCTCCGACTAGCATATACAATTTTTTTCACGTTGCAGGAATATTGAAAACTACAAACCTGTTTTTTTAAAACGTAACTTATTGACATTTTTAAATTTTAAAGTTGGTGGCACTGTAAGTCTATGTCAAATTCGAGGTTATCAAGTTAGGTTTTGCATCAGTTTTGACACAGACTGACGCAAAACCTAACCTGCTAACCTCGAATTTGACATAATTGTTGTGTCAGTCATAACGAAAACTCTCTAGGTAAATGTCTCTCTTCTAGGGAATAATTCATTATTTCTGTCACGATTTTGGTATCGTAGAGACCGTGTTTTTTCCCAGACGTGAAAAAAGATTTTTTTATCTATTTACTTGTACTATTAAACACAGTGGTACAATATAAATTCTTTAGATTTAGTACTAGAGCTAGATACATCATCCTCAACCTATTTCGGAAGTACATTTCTAATAAAATAAAAATCTAATAAATTGCAATGTTTATAAAAGGGAGCTAACGTGGTCATTCGAAGACAAATTTGGTTTTAGTACGATGCCTAAATATATAATTTTTTTCTATAGCACATGTTAAAGTGTGCTTTTATCAACTCAAAACAAAAGGTCAAGTTTTACTTTAACAGCAAGGGTAGATCAAGTAGCACTTTAACATCAAGGATAGATAAAGTAATTTAATTTTCTAACTTTTGTTTAAATTAAATATGACAGCTTCCTATTATCGTAGCAACCCAATCTAGCTACTAACACTTTGAAATGTGATTGACTGTCACTATTTTCTTTTGAAATTGTTAAAGTTCTTGCTATAGAAAAAAATATTGTATTATACACGACAATAAAGTTATTTCTATCCACTCTTGAATCATTAACGTCTCGACTTCGTGTCGACGTTAAACGATTCACTCGTGGATAAAATTTAACTTTATCGTCTTGTATAATAAATTACTATTATTTGTTTCTTCAATTTCTGGATAAGTACAGTTTTGTTCATAGAACTTGGATGGGAGTTTCACGGCTGCTTCCCTCGGTGCTTCGTGGTGCGGCTGCCACGGAAGTAGGTGGTCCCGGATGTCATAATAACATCATGACAATCTTTAGCGGGGTTGTAAGTCCCCAAAGATGTACAGCGATGCCTATAACTGGCCCAACGGCTGTTGGCTGAGTACAAAAATAAAAAAGTAATGTAGATGAATGAAATTTAGGATTTTGAGAAAATAATCTGTTCCCCTTAAACGAGCCTTGAGTAAAGATCATTTATCTCAACTACAAATAAAATAGAACCCAAGGCAGAGCCCTGGGGAACACCACCAGAGGTCGCCTTAAAATTGCTGTACGAAATTTCCACTTTTGTACATTGTTCACGGCCTGTCAAAAATGGATTAAGCCTCTTATTTCCACAGAGTGTAGTTTTTCCATAAGTATATCAAATGGCACAGTACCAAAGTCTTTCCTTATGTCCATAAAAAGGCCTATTACATTCTTTTCTTGGTCAATGAATTTCACTACTAGATTTGTATCTAACTTCGTGCATCTATTTTGCAGATACCCATACTGATTTTCAAAAAAATAATTTTGTTTGTCCAATAAACAGTCTCTTACACATGATCTTTTCAAAGACTTTTTTGAAATTGTTTATAGCAAAGCCAGTGGTCTATAATCACCGCCTTCTCGGCCTTGAAGATTGGGGATGCTACTGATTCTTTTAGCTTAATAGGAACAATATCGTTGCTTACAGACATTGTATAGGTATGTCAGCACTCCCGTAAATATGTCAACATTTCCCTGAGAATTTTACAGGCAATACTGTCCAATCTACAACTTTTATTCATTTGAAGAGATTCGATTTCTGATTTGATGTCGCCTCTTGAAGTGATATCCATGCAAATGTGCGCAAACAATTTTTAAGGGGGATCGGTATAGGACTTTGATATTTGTCATTTTGTAATGGCACATCGCGAACAGTTACCTCCAGTCCATCTTCCCCTATTATCCTTTTTACTCGTTTTTGGTTTGATTTTATGTTGGTTACTTCGTTTATTGTTTTTTTGGCGTTAAATCTATTCTCTCTAAACTTCCTTTGGTAATAATGACTTTTAGTAATCGCTAATTTCTTACGATAATTCAAATACCTATTTTTGTGTTTTGTGTTGAATGGTTGATCTTTCACCAGTTTGTGCATTTTATTTTTTGTTCTTATAGATTTAATGAGACCAATGATAATCCAAGGTCTGGGCGTTTTGTATTTAAATATTTGTGTCCCATAAGTACAAGATTTTTAGCCAATAATACCGGATGGCGTGTCGAAGACCGAACACAAGCAACTGTGTTACATATAAACTTCGTGCATATCGTATAAGTCTAATTAGAAAAAGGTTGCACATAAGGTGATACCAAAATTATGCCAAATAGACAAATAGTTTGGTTGCAATAGTATTTACTCGCCATTATAAGATTCAAAACATAATTGAACGGATATGTAAATGCTGTACATTCTATTTTAAATAGCTATTATTTATATCCAGAAGGCGATATTTAAGTAGTAAGAAGTTAATGCTCTAGCTAGTACATTAGTACAAGTTTGTGCACTTTTTAATGGTTAAACTATGATAAAGTTTAAAACTGTTTAAAAGTGTTTTGCTGCTGTAAAGGTTATGGGAACTTTATTTCCATAAGGAAAGGTTATTAATTGTTGTAAAATTTACAGTTGGAGGTAGAATGACACATACATTCTAGAACGTACAGAATCTTCTTGTATCTAAATCTTTAAAGCATTCTCCTTTTGAAAATATCTTAGTTTAGTTCGTTACTGCTTGTTAGTAATAACTCATATACAGCGACTAAATTAAGTAATTTTACTTTCACATATAATCTCATAAGAGCATTAATTCTTTCCGGAAATTTTTTTGAGTGCGTTCAAACAAAGTCGTATTAATTTGCCCGAGCGAGACGCGAGGGCAAATTAGGACGTTGTTGAATGCACGAAAAAATAATTTCCTGATATGAATTAATGCTCGAATGCAGATTCGGTAAGAAAATCGTAACGACACAAACCCTAAAAAGAAGTAATGTCTACCTACAAAAAATTTCCAAGAAATTTTGTTGTTGTCTTGGATACGGCTCGTGAACTAATTTTTCTATTGGTCATTAACGAGTGTCGTACGATTTTCATTGTAATTTTAAAGAAAACTGCTACTAAATAAATCTTATGGAAAGTTTTAAATGTTAAAAGTAATCAATCTAAAAGAAGCCGGGTAGCGCAGTTGGGTAGCGCTAGGCTTGCTAGTAAGCAAGTCTTCGGTTCGAATCCCGCGGGGCCGGAATTTTTTCCTCAGCCTTGGTGATTGGAATCGGGCTCGGTGAGACCATTCACAGTTGGGCCCCAAATTAACTGTGCCCTACTCAGATCCACAGACCTAAGAGATAGAGTAACAAGGTCAACACATCAACATGACGCACACTTCACACAATGGTTGCTGTGCAAGCACCAAAGGCGCGCTCCAAATTTGTATCCCGAATCCGGGGGAAGTTGAGCATTGTACCGCCAGGTGCAAGCACATAAAGCACCAACCTCTACACCGAAATGTATAACGAGGTTAACGATAATACAATACATACAAATAATCAATCTTTATCTTCGCCACTTTATACTCTTCATCGGTTTGCCGTTTTTATAATATACCAATAGTTAAATAATTTCACATTGAACCACAGTACCATAAGAGATGAAGATTGAAGCTTATTACGGACAAATAACAAACAAAAAAATATATAAAATATACAGTGCGTGATGCCATGATGATGCAGAAAGTAAAAACCAATTACCACCAACAAAAGTGGAAGAACATGAACCATGTACCTACCTATATTAAGAAATGAAGTAGAAAACTGCAATTAAAAAAACAAAAAATGTTTTTAAGTCACCAGGATCCGATGTCATTGTTGTTAAAAAGGCTAATGGCCGCTGAGGAAAGGCGAATAGACGTTAGGCATAGAATCTGAATCTGTAAAAAATCGGGCATCAGCACTTGGCTTGAGGACTAGGCAAAATCTATCTCTATTTCATAAAACGGGCTCCAAAAATATTATACTGCAGTAAGGTGATGTTACAAGTAATCTTGGAAAGAATATAACCGTTCTTTTTTTTCCTCAGATACCTCAGGAACAAGCAGGTTTTTGGTCCGGCCGGGAAATACGCGAATGTATTTTTAAAATATTATGCAGATAATTGAAAAATCTAGAAAGTTTGATATCACATACGTATGTTTCATCGATTAGAGCAACGCTTTTTACTGTGCACTGGCAAAAGATGTGGCAAATATTGACCGAAGTGGGAGTTCCACCTCATTTGACAAATATAATTAAAAGCTTATATGAGAACAATGATGCGCAGGTGAGAGTGACAGAATTAACAGAACCCTTTAAAATAGACAAAAGGCGTACTACTAGGTTCCATATTGAGTCCTATTATTTTTTAATTTACTCAGAGTGGGTAGTTAGGAAAGCAGCTGGGATGGAGGCATCACAATAGGCGACCAAAAAATAAGCAACTTAAAGTACGCTGATGACACCGCCATATCTGCCAATTCAGAAGAAGAATTGATTATGTCACTGCACAAAATCAAGGAAGTGGGTGACCAAATACAATAATGATTATAGATTGACAAAACAACGACAGGCAAGACATCAGCGTTGCGGACAGCTTCACTTAACTCTGTAATAACCAATATGAAAAAGTCACGACATTACAATAGACACGAATGTTAAGGCTAATTAAAAGGTTTTTCAATCTTTTTATATGCTGCAGAATGCTGGTCATATACAGAAATAAAAAATACCTTGGACAGTGCGAAGAACCAACTAATCAATCTTAGATCAGCTAAAGAAGAAAAGGAGATCAATCACTGTAATAACAGTAAGAAAATCTACATTGGTTTTGGCTACGTCGTCATCAGAGATGGATTAAAAAATGTAAGGCTTAAGAAAACGAGGAAGATCTCCTACACGATACACTGACCTCAGAAAGAAAATATTAGGAGCACCACTATTAACTGATAATGTCACAATGCTCGTAGCAAGTGACCACCTAATAAGAAATGAAAGTGATTAAATTCTCCTTCTTTTTTCCTTTTATATAAGGCCAGTGGCCTGTTTAATTATACCAACTTGTGGTTGTCTGAGCCCTCTTTGTTTGTAAGCCGGGTAGGTGGCTAGCTTTATACCCGTTGAAGTTGAGTAATGTTTTTCCTTGTTAGGGGTTAAACGACTGCCACAGGTGTTAGCGTGGTAGCCGGACACCTTATGATATTTAAAAAGATCTGTGTGAATCTCCCAGTTAATGACCATTTTAGAAACCAGCGAGTTATGAAATAAGGAAAACATCTTATTTTGCTTGTTTATGGAGAAAAAAATTGTTAAAAGTTTAGATAATATAAAAAAAACCTCATATATTTTTTATTATTTTGGCTGTTACATAGTTTCGATGCAAAATTTCTCTAATACCAGTAAATGACTACGACTGCCAACTAACTGATCACATTAAAACTAGTAAGTGATCAATAAATAATTTGTATAAAACTAACGAAACGAATAATGCGTTCTTAAAAAATGGACGCTAGTTATGTACTACCAGTATATAGAATAGAACAAAACTACTTTATTAACTCTATACGTATTTGGTTATTTCAGGTATTCAAGTAAGTATTCCCTCGAGTAGTAAGCAACATAGGTTGTTCATTTTTTCGAATACATTCTTCTCTTTGTACCAACTTTCATCCACCTTTTCTGGCCACTTCGATTGCTGAATACCATTTTTGTGCATTACCCTTACTTCATATTCAATTTCTGTGTCCTGATTATAACTCAAGGAAAATAGTTTTTTTTGCACTACTAGTCTCAGAACGCACCGTTATTGGCTTATCTTTAGGTCGTGAATTTGATTTTCCTCCACCAAGGGAGAGAAAGTAAAATAAACAATTTTCACCGTGGTAACTAATAAATTGCTAAGTTACCAAATATGACTATTTTAATTTTGACGTTTTAAAGAGCTGTATTGTCAGGTTGACAGTTAAAATATTTTCGAAATTTGTTGGGAATTTAGGTATTAAGCCGTTTGGTAGTGCAAAAAATAGTATATACACCACGGTAGCGAATCGTCTTATAACCTTCGCGCTTTAGATACTTCGCGCTGCGCGCTCAGTATCTAATATGCGCTCAGGTTATAATACTGCGCTTCGCTACCTTGATGTATAATATACTATTCTCATATTTTACAATAAAAATACAGCTAGAGTCAGTTCGATTTGTTTGCTGCAACTTTGCACGTCCAATGTTGATACTGGTGATGGAAAATTCAGTGTTTCTTCAATTATACTGCACTCACTTTCTGAATAGGCTACAGGCACTTTTTTCTTTTCTTCGTTTTGTTGTTGATATTCTTTCCAATATTTAGATGTTATCGCCAATAGAGTTTTTATACCCTTTTTCTGCTGATACTTCATATTTGGGAAAATGTAAGTACTTTTTTCCAAATATCTTTTGTGGTTTCTCTTATTGGTGTTGATATATTTGAATTGCTCTCTTTTAAAAACGTTATAAGTGGATGATTGTTTATTGTCGCTGCTTTCACTCTCATTTATGATTTTAGGACTGCCACTTTCATTTGGAATTTCAATTTCTAAAATCATATTTTCTTCTAAATCCGTAAAACTGATTTTCTTCATTTTCATTACCAGTTCTAACGCAAAGATCTGCCTCTTCATTGTCTTTAGTTTTTCATTCATCGTTTTCGTTGTCGATTTCATTATTATCTATCTCTTCTTCCGATATTTCTCTATCTTCCTCTGATTCTTCTAACGCACTTACGTATTTGTACCATATTTTATATAATTTATTATTTTTTAGTTCTTCTTGTTTCTCTTTCATAGTTCTATACTTTTGTAGTGTTGGCGGGGAGATTTCACCTTCAAGAAAATGCAAAAACTACATATTGTTCAATTTTTCTGGCTCTTCTAAAGATTCTTCTACACCTCGTTGCTCAATTATTTGCCTTTGGTTATTCATACTGTAAAATCTACATTGTCAGCATCAAATGGGAATATTCCACAGGCGCGGAAAGCATTTTTTATAGTTTCTGTTTTAACCACGCCGTATTAAATGCTGCTTCAAAAACTGGGACAAATGTGGCTTTGGTCAGGAATTTCCTTTTGTCTTGTTATATTTTTGGCAATGCTTTCCTCCATGAGTCTTTCAGCGCCCTAAACATTCCGCTGCTAGTTCCGGACTAATATGCGACTTATGTCCATCTAATACAAATACAATTGGTAACTGTACATTATTGTCTATTAACCACGTGTAGAAATTATATGCCACATATTCAAAAAATGTTGACCCAACCATCCATCCAGTAACGCTTCTGCCTATATAAAAATTATCAGGCATAGATGACGCAATATTCCGTTGTATTCATCATAAGGATAAATAATAATAGTTGAGACTTCTTTTCCACTAGCAGAAAAAAAATTCCCTACTGCTATATCGTAAAACATTTTGAATTGCTTAGGACCAAATACCTGTTTTTGGACATAACTGGACGCCTGTCTCGTCGGCATTGTATATTCGGTCTGCAAATTCAAGAATGTCGACGGCGTTTTCCTCTTCTTCTAAGTAGTTTCGTACGTCTTCAAACCACCATCTGATATTTGCCTCAGTCATGCTAGTCTTTGGTTTGGAAATAATATCAGCGTTTCTTCTCACAATATTTGGTCTATTTTTCAAAAAAACCTTTCAAACCATTTATCTTCAGGAGGATATTATTTAAATTGATTCGGACGTTGTGTTTCGATCATAACATTTCTCACGGCAGTTTTTACTTTATCCGGATGCATAGGGAATCGGATTTTTGCTTTTTTTTAAGACCCAGTCTTAGTTAATATTCTTGCAGGACCCATTTTTTCGAGTATCAATATCTGATTTCCCATGTAACTTATGTATTATATTGCCGTTGGGCATTTTAAAAGTGCTTGCTAGCTTTGGTAGCGCTCATTTTGCGTTCTACCACTTCCGTAACCGCCGCCTTGGGGTCTTCAATAGAGTAACGAAATCGTGTATAAGGTCTTTTGGGAGTCTCAGCCATCTATAAAATACATATATTTTCAGTTTCCAAAGAGTCTGCATATACACAGTGGGCCAAAAAAAAGCGGTACAGATGTTATAGCCTCGTAAGTCATTAATATTTTCAAATGATTATTGTATCATCGAAAAGTTCAATGTTTATAGATGGAAGTGAAGCACTTTTACTACAAAGTAACAATGCTAATTTATAGTTACGAGTGGTTTAAACAAAGTTATACAAAAAATTCTATTGAAAATACGAGTATTTGACTTTTTTTACCTTTTTTTTTGCCCACTGTGTATATATTTTTATATGGCACCAATGAAATGGTCATTTATTAGATCAAATGACCAATAAATGACCACTGAAATTATTCACTGAAATAAACAGTCAACTACTGGCTTTGGCGCAATGCTAGGAAAATCCAGTAAATGACCACCATAAAATCTGCAATTTTGAGGTTATTCTAAAAATTAGGTCCCAAAAAATCAATATTTAATGTCATTTTCGATATATATCATATTATAAAATATAACATCATCTCGGGGAATGCTCTTATTATGCCATAAAACAATTTGCAACTTAAAACTAGTTACCTTAGTATTTTTGCTCAACCATAAACACAGTCACGGCCACCTATTAATTCAAGTTCAGTTTGTGGCAAACAGAATTAAGTACAGTGTTGTCAACAACAAAACTTGTAAGGATATAATGGGAAATGTATTTGCTGCTTTATACTAAATCATTTCTGTTGGTTGAGAAAACTTAAAATTATCTAGTGAGGGGCCATTTACCAGCGTATGGTCAATAACTGGTCTGTCTACCCTAATGATTGGAAATCGAACCCAGTCCGGCCACCGGAGTCAAGCATATTTCCCACTAGGCCATTCGCACTAAAATTCTGGATTAAAAACCTAAAAAAAAAAAAAAATCACTATTTTTTAACAAATAAAACTACACAAAATGTAAGTAGGTATTTTTGGGTTTTTTACTAGTTCCACAACATAGTGCCAACAAAATTTTATAAAAAAATAGAAACATCACAGCAACTTATATGTATAATTATTTTACCTACATGTAACATTTTATAGGTTCTGTAACATAAATTAACAAAAGAACAACAGGGGTTTGTAAATACATATTAATATTTAAAAAAATAAGGACATAGCACTGCAATTTTGGTACGGCTTGCATCCAACGTGTCAGCCTACTATTTTAAATGTATTATCGTTAACCTCGTTTTACCTTTCGGTGTAGAGGCTGGTGCTTTATGTACTTGCAACTGGCGGTGTAGTGCTCAACTTGCCCCGGATTCGCGATACAAAGTTGGAACGCGCCTTTTGTGCTTGCACAGCAACCATTGTGTGAAGTGTGTGTCATGTTGATGTGTTGACCTTGTTACTCTATCTCTTAGGTCTGTGGATCTGAGTAGAGCACATAATTTGGTACCCAACTGTGAATGGTCTCACCGAGCCCGATTCCAATCGCCAAGGCTGCGGAAAAATTCCGATCCCCGCGGGATTCGAACCGAGGACCTGCTTACTAGCAAGCCTAGCGCTACCCAACTGCGCTACCAGGCTTCCTTTTACTATTTTAAAATTGTAACAAAATACCCAAGGGTTCAACAGTAAGCTCTGGTATATAGTGTCAATCTCGATAGAGTATTTTGGCAGGTGATTAGTCAGTGTTAATGTCAGGTCTTGCTCGTCTGGAGTCAGTTGTATTACGTACTTCCTTGAAACGGCATTCCATTAAATCTTCCTTTTTCTGTTGTATTGAAACATGGCGAGGCAACTAATACAATATTTATTTCTTTAACTATTACAAAAATATCCATCTAAAGTTTTATATAGAATAATGAATGACATCCACATTAATAGCTAGGGTACGAAGTTTGCGTGTAGTTTTTCAATAGAATGAATAGGCGATGTACCCTCCAGAATATTTAATCGAGGTGTAATTTAGTAATAAGATAGAAGAAAAGCAAGTTATGAAATATACCCCTTAATATTTGTTTTTTCGGAAAATAAAATCGATTTTTAACTTCACAATAACAGTAACACAGAAGTCTTTTAGAAATGTAGTTAAGATTTATATAGTTTATTAATTAAAACAAGAATATAACACATAACATAAAGCACAATGTAAAAGTTACGGTAGAAAGCCCACCGCAACGAAAACAACTCTTGCAATATCGAATATTACAAAATAGATAAAAATATGTCAATATTTCTAATACTACTGAAACAGTATAAGGAAACACTTAGTAATGTGAATTGCATTAATTCGCAAAAAAAGCATTGCAGTCGGTGGAATTCGAACGTGCGCCCCCAGGAGATCTGATTTCTAGTCAGACGCCTTAACGCCTTGTTCAATTGGATGCTGCATAAGACACACGTATTACACTATTATGAAGGGTACGATAACGATAGGGCTGATCGTGGATGCACTGCTTCCGATCGGTGATTATAAAAATATGACACACGCACACACACTCAGACAGACACAACACGCATTTATATACGTATAAGAGGTGGCCCTGTTCCCTGTTCCAATTTTTGCATTTTTTAACTTGAAGTGAATCAAGTCGGTATAGAAGGAAATGCTTTTAACATATTTAATTAATATTGCTAAATCGAATAAAAGTTAACCAGTGTTTATAATTATGTACAAACTATATACAAAATATCTTAATGTTTCTAATACGATTGAAACAGTGAAACGAACTGCTTAGTAATGTGAATTGCATTAAGTCGTAAAAAAATATCACAATCGGTAAGATTCGAACCAACCCTACTAGGGGAATCTGGTTCCTACTCAGACGCCTTACTGCCTTAACTGTTTGACTAATGGAATACTTAGTAAAACACGGTGACGCGAGGAACGAACGCGGACGAAGTCGGTCCCATCGGTGACGATGAAGACGTGACACACGCACGTATACAGGCAAGCAGACAGGCATATAATACATGTTTATATAATTAGCAGGGTATATTCAGGAGCAAATGAAGAACAGAAAAGTAAGTATATCCAAAAAAACAAAGTTAGGGCAGCAGTAATTTTCCACAAAAATGTTTATCGCTTATCTTTTTCATATATTTTTTTTCGACTGAATGCATCGCTGCATGCACCACCACGACAAAGTAAAGCTAATGATGTCAAGGTCTTGGAAATACCTTAATTTTCGAGAATATTTAAGTAACGAACGGGCATGGTATCAAACAGGTTTTCACTATCAGGCAGATTTTTCACGTACGGGAACAGCGTTTCGATCCATTCCGAGCACTGATAATAGTAGGTTATGCAAAATAACGCATTTCTCTCCCTCATTGCATAATCTACTATTATAACTCAGTAACTTAACTGCAGCTGACTGATGACCAGCGCACCCTGTACTTTTGGGGGTGCATGTGATGACGTCACATGGTTGGCAAGTGTGTTGCTTCGCCAAATAAATAAACCTAGTGTTCCTGTATGTAATACTATTTGGCAAAATAATAACAAAGCGGTTCACTATATCTTTGAAAACCACATGTCTGGAGTTTTAGAATCTTAGAATTTTCGAAAGGAATTCCTTGCTGCTCGTTTATTATTTTTTTGTAGTTCCTACATGATTGAAAAGGTGGTAATCTGTGGAGACAGGTTTAATGAAAGAATGGCCTCGGTGGGCTAGTGGTTCTGCAGCTTGCAGTCGAGGTCACAGTGAGAACTCGAACATTCAGGAGAGAGTTCGACTCCCGGCCCGGGCGTTCCGGTATTTATTTAGTTAAGGCATGATAGATTAAGTGGCGTCCGCACCCGCTGAAGTAATGTGCAAACGGTTCCAAGGATAATGGTAGAAGAGCTTAGGGACAAAAAAGGTCTAATGAATGACTTTCATAACTCAATTTATTCATTTTTTGGACAGTAGCTCGTCTAGCATGGTCCTGCAATGCTTTTCTACATTTCCAATGTAACATAACGTAAATGGTCGCAACACGAACACAACTAAACTCAACTAATTGTTATTATTAGGACGCTGTCAGCCCTCTACTACTAAAAGCCATATGATCGTTTGCAACAGCCTCGTCCATGCCACAATCCTTCATTGCTCGAGTGATTTCCTCATTCCACGACCTGCGAGGTCGGCCTTTTCTATTTCTTCCCTGGGGTTGTCATGAAAACACTCTTTTGGGCTACCTTGAGCTGCTACTTCTACTATTGTTGTTTTATCCGTTGCGGACGTTGATTATTAACATAGCTATTCCTATTTTATCACTGTCCGAATAGTCTATACAGATGTTAAACCAAGCCATTAGCTTAGGTTCTGTAGTAACGAGTTTCTTCTCTTTCCCGGACCTCTTTTTCCCTCTAGTTTTCTTTGAAGAATAAGTTGTTCGCGTCGGTGCTTATTGTGTCTCGTCAGATGGCCAAATATTCTAGTTTTCGTTTCTTTAAGGTGAAAGTGATTTCTATTTGTTTCTGAATCCGTCTTAAGACCTCTTCGTTTGTCATACGATTCCTCCAGGATATTCGAAGAATTCGGCGATAGACCCACATTTCAAAGGCCAAGAGCCTCTTCATAAGTTGTTCTGTTATTGCCCAAGCCTCTCCGTCCCATATAACAGAACCAGAAACACGTAACATCTCGCCATTCTACGTTTTAAAGATGTAAAAATATATTTGCTGGTGAATATCTTTTTCATTTTAAGGAAATTTGACCTCGCTCTTTCAACTCTGGACTTATCTCTGTCGACATGTTCCATAGTGTATAGTTCCTAAGTAGGTGTATGTTTCAACCTGCCATTTCCACAAATGTTCCGATTTGACTGATCAGCATTCATTTTGTTTTGGAGACATTTAAGTTCAACCCGTATTCTTCAGATACTGTTTTTATTCTCTTTGTAGATCTAAAGGTTACTAAATGACAGTGTCATCTGCGTATCTAATGTTATTAATGAGTTTTCTATTCAACTTTATTCCCTCGGTGGCATGATGAAGTACTTAAAAATCGCTTCTAAGTAATAATCGAACAGTGTGGGGTGACAGCATACACTTACGATCATTGAAAATGAACAGGGTTATGCATGTCAAATTGACTTCACCGACGTTTTTGCAATTGCGTGCAACATTATTCTATTATTACGATGAGGAGGAGAGTTAGGACAACACGATTCTGCTTTAGAGACAAGGGAAATTCAGAAAACGTATATCAACTATGTAATGTTTGTTGCATAGCCCCGTTCATTTTCAATGATTCTTTGTGTACATCCTTGGCGAATTTCCTTTTTAATATGCATGGTTTCTGACGCTTTGCTATTTATTTTTACTCCTGTAAACTGGTTCCAGTATAGGTTAGCTATAATTCTCACATCCTTATTGTCAAGCCCAGTGTCCTTTAGAGTTCTTATTAAGTTTTTTTATGCTTTACCTTACCAAAAGGTTTAGTGAAGTCTATAGAGCAGATGTCGCATCCCGCCTCGTGTCTCTGCACCTTTGTACAGGGTCCGGCAGAATGACGTATCCATTTTCAAAGTTAATTCATTTCATAATATAATGCGATATAAATTCAAATCAAGTCGCCATGCTTTCGCGATAAATGGAAATTTAAGAAATGTCAGTTTAGCTGTGAATATAAAGCATTGGTAAAATATTCAACGTTCTTTTGCGGTTTGAAGCTTATTTTAAAAATAACAATTCTGTTGTAACCACCCAGCGTTTATTTCGTCGTTACTTTCATTTAAATCCACGAGATGCAGTTTCTAGTCATATAACAATTAAAAAGTGGGTATACAAGTTTCGCACTACTGCCTCATGTGCCAGAGAAAAAGCAAAAGGAACAAACTGGTTCTGTACGCATACTTGAAAATGCTGAAAGGGTAAGAGCAGCTTCAAGAGTGCCAGCAGCGAGAAGAAGGTCACTTGACTGATGTAATGTTTAAAAAATAAAATTTCCGTGTTTCCTGAAGAACCTTTTGTTTGATTTTTGAATAAAAATTTAGCCGTTAACAAAAGCAACTCATTTAAATGGATACTTCATTCTGCCGGACCTTGTATAAGCATATGGATAAACAAAATATAGCTTGGGATTGGGATTTGCCCAATGTTGCTTCGAATTTTGCACAGATTCAGTTATGGATGAATTTGGTGAATACTTTTGCTTTGAATTGTGATAAATATTGAATTGATCCAGTCCGTGTGGGATTTACCGTAATCGTATATGTTATTAAAGGAGGGTACCAAAATGTGAAGGAATTGGGAGTCTGTTGTTCTTCATAGACGTGACAGCTTTTTCAATCTCTTTTTTGCCGATAGGAAGACCAGATGGTTCTTCATCAGTGTTATATCCTTCTGGACGTTCGTCTTGAAAGTAAGCTTCTATGTATGTTTTCCAAGCATTGAAAAGTTCTAAAGGTTCAGCTATTAATAGGCCGTTGTTTAATAAATATTTCGGATTTTTGCTTTGTTTCGTGTCAACATGTTCTTTATGCATGTTGTGGTGGTCATATTTTTTTTTATATCATTCGATTTCGTTGTATTCTTCTTTTAGGTATGTTTCGTTTACTTCTCTAATTTCAATTTTAATTATTTTTTGTGTTTGGCGATATCTACCTACTACAGGCCTTTATTCTTATAGTTTCTTCTGGTCTCCATTAGTTGCAACATTTCGTCTGCCATCCACTCTTTCCTCCTTGCATATTCTTTCTTTGGGTACGATTTGCACGTGCTGTCGATGATCTGTTGACTTTTGGTGATACAATGTTTTCGATATCTGTTTTCAGTGTATTTACTACTAGGGTTTTGGTGTTGTAAATTTTTAGTTTTATTATATCTATTCTTTGATTAGTTTTTTTTGGCATCGGCCCTTTTTAGTTTAGTTTGGAACTGACATACTAGCAGGTTGTGATCGCTAGAAATATCAGCATCTGGGTACGCATTCACAGATTTTACGGAGTTATGAGCTATTTTCTGAAAAGTAAATCTATTTGATTACCCACTATGTTTCTGGATAGTTTTTTGGAGACCCCTAAGTGTAAAGTCGTCTTGGTGGTAAGTCGAAGAAGGTGTTACATATCGCTAGACCTGTGCTTTTTGCCAAATTGTACAATGTAGTAGCTCTTAAGATCAAAGTTTCCCACATCTTCTTTTCCTCGGCCAATCTTTGCATTGAAGTCACCCATGAAAACAGTGATTTCGTTTTCCTTGATGTATGAGCTCTTCTAGTTGCCCGTAGAATTCTTCTACAACTGCTTCATCCGTGCCTGCGGTAGGAGCATATATCTGTATTGGTACAGGGGTCTAAAAAAAATCAGATTAATAAGATTAAAAGAAAACAGTAATTGAAAATAATGGTGATGAATTTAGATGTGAATTGGATATTAAAATTATTAAGTTGCATTTAGTAAAGAAAACAAATAGAATTTATAATTTAATAAAATGAAGCTGATTGGGAACAGAAGGATTCTAACTTAATTTAATATCTAAAATGAAATTGGAAATTGATGACAAATACTTTTTCGAAATATACTATTGGACATAGAAGGTATTAATCAAATAATAAAGCTTTTATAGTGTGTTGGATTGAAAAAATAAGCTAAATCGCTAAGGAGATATTATTGATATAGAAAATTTTGAAATGAAATGCATGTAACCGAATTTTGTAATGAGAAATTATTAAATGAACCGTTTTCAAAATTTTTAAAAGCATATTTGGCGTATATAAGGGTAAAAAGTTAAAAGAAAATTGGCATGGTGTAAAAAAGAATAAAATATAAAGTGTTAAAAGGATGGAAGGTATGCAGACTATATGGAGGAAGATAAAGAATGTGGTGAGAAGACCAAATTGAAATATTTATAATCTACAAAAGCAAATAAAAGGAAGAGGAATGCTGAATAAAGTTTATTGTAAGATTACATTTTATATTTGCATTGATTGAATTGGATAAACAAGGAACGATTTACAAGGGAAGAGGATCGCATGGAAGGTGTTGGCAGAGTGAGCATGTTTGTGGGGCTTGTCAAATGATGTCTGGTGGCTTGTCTCTGGTCAGGATTCTTGGTTCTAAGCTGTAACGTACTTCAAATGAGTGATTTGGATTAAATATTAAAGCAACGTAACTACGAATGAGGTCTGTTTGGATCTGTGCTGTGGTGGAGCTGTGTAGGCTGATTCATGTGGCAAACTAGGTTCTTGAGTGTCGACAAAGACCAACCTTATTTTACGCTATGTTGTTTTCACACAAACCGATGCCGATTATTTGCTTAATAGCCTAATGACAAGGTGTCCAATTGAACAATTTGTAATTTACACCCTATTAAATATTGTATTTTTTTTCAGTTTAAATCTTCCACTCAGATTAAATGAGCGGCGACGTGCTACAACCCCATCCGACGACGAAGCGTCAAACGAGCCAGCTGGTATCGCCCCAGTCGCGGATTCCTGTGTCGTCGCCGACGCCCCTTCGGAGATGGGGCAGCCTGCGGGTGCGTGGCGAGGGCGAAAACCGTCCCTTCGCCAGGACGCCGAAGGTTAGCCCAGAGGCGAACCACAACGGCGCCGCTTTTTCCAAAACCCTGCAGAGGGGCCACTCGTTCATGGAACGGGGTGAGAGGAAGAGGGGCTCGCATGGTGTGCGCCCCTCGACAGTGGCTCCGAGGCCGCAGACCGCCACCACGGAGCCCCGTAGTTCGGGGGCCCATCGGGGCGCCCCCCAGACGCCCACCCGCAACAGGAGCCTGGTGAGTCGCAGTTTTCGATTTTCGGGGGAGTGCGGATTTTCGCGGACCGTTTTATTGATTTCGCGGCGCCAGTCAGGGGTGCATTTTCTCACGAACAAAAGAGCGCGGGTGGGAAAGATCGGCTTCTGGCGGAAAATTTACGCGGACATTGTGTTTCCGTTTTATTAAGGACGATGTGTGTTTCTTGATCGATTCATTTCGTGAGTGAATTATTTATGCATGACACTCTAGATTTCGATGAACCCACGGCCACGTCCCCGTGCCCTGTTTAATATTGATAAGTAGAGCATTTTCTCGCTGTTTTTACTTCCTTTTACGATAAAGGAAGTATTGGATTCACCCCAAAAATTCGAAATTGAGTTTTCAACAGATCTTCACGTTTTAGGGTCCCCTGATCCCAAAAAACATATTTTTTTTCATTGGTCTGTGTGTCTGTCTGTCTGTCTGTCTGTGTGTCTGTCTGTCTGTGTGTCTGTCTGTCTGTGAACAGAATATCTCAAAAACGAAAAGAGGTATGGCGTTGAAACTTCATATATAAGTTTTGTGTACTATGTAGATGAGACAGCAAGCTTTGAAGAAAATCGCATAACCGGAAGTAGGTGTTTACTCTTGTGATTTTTCAGTTTTTTCCGATTTTTTCAAAAACGGCTCTAACGATTTTTTTCAAACTTTACATTTTTATTAAATTTTTAATGTGCATTGACGTGAAATAAGTGATTTTCCAGTTGAAAACTTCTAAAGTGGGTTTCTTTTGTTTTTTTTAAATTTTTTTTTATTAACTCCTATTTTAAATGGAACACCCGGTATATTATTACATTTTTGAATTCTGCTTAAGATTTTAGAGAAAATTTGTCTCTTCAACTAACGCTCTATTTTGTACCGTTTTTGTAGAATTCGTAATTTTTGAAAATTTTTGACAAATGCTTAAAATTAAAAATTAAATTTTTGACTAATTATATGATCACTGTAAAAGGAAGTTGTGTGAGTGTATCACACCAGATTTTTATTACTCGAAAAGCTGGCGGTGTAATGAAAATGAAATTGGATTAGGCACGTGTATTCTCTTGGGTGGTAATTCGCTAAACATTACATTAATCAACGTAATAAAAACAAATCTACAAATCTATTTGAGCGGAAAAGCTGAGTACACACTTCTACTAACAATTTTTTACATACAGGGTATGTCACCATTAGGATTTCGAAAATCGTAAGGAAAATGAAGTTGGTTAAATTACGACAAAATGTTCAATCTGATTTCGAATAATCTTCCAAAAATAAATTGGTCATCCTTCTATAAGTTTCGAATTTCTATGTCTAAAAAATAAATATATTTGATTTTCGGTTTTTTCGCACTTTTGAAAGAAAAAATCTGGTTGTCGGTATTCATTCGTTTCCATAATCCTAGAAATATGACTTTCGTATTTTAAATGCATTTCTGTGGCTACGACACCATCCGAAAAAGCTTACTTTTATTGTTTCACTAATATAAGCTTTTCTATGCTTAATTTTATAAATGAGATATCTATAAAAATATTTTTTGTAGTAGGCCATGATTGTTTAATCTTCCATAATTAGAAGTACTTATTTATTTATTTCAAACACTGACAATACACCTGTAATGAAAGAATTCACTACAAATTAAGTTAAATGACGTGACACTTTACGACATGAATGATTAACACATAATGGTCTTTTTAACAGATACGATGCTCATTACCTGGCAGCATCAAATTTACACCCCGTAAAAGATTCTAACGCCAGCATCGATTTAACTTTTAACATTTTGTGTAGAATTCTTGACGGAACGTAGGACAAGCAATTTATATTCTATTTCATTTAGTACTTGAGTTCAGAATAAATTATTGCAGTTAATTATACAAAAACTTCAACTGTAAATTTATTTTTTCTAACATGATTAAAATTGAATAAACCACCTAATTGAAGCGATCGTTTGTTTTCTAATAAATCAATATCAAACACATATCGTTTGCGCATATCTTGGTTGTTTATGTAAGATAAAAGTAACCTCTTTATAATGGTAGTCATAATTAAATAATTGTATGTTAGTACCAATTCAACAAAAATTATGAAAGCAAAAGAAAATCGGAAACCAGCTATGAAGTCTTCTTTAAAAAATGTCACAATATCTTGAGTGTCCTAAGTGCCATAATAATCGACTTACCTACCTATAAGAAAAAAACAAAAATCGAATATCTATTTCTCTTTTTTGTATAGCGGGTGTAACGTGATCCTGATACACCCCTTTTTTTCTTTATTTTTAAAGATATGTTTTTGAAACTTGGCACATCCTATGTACTCAATAAACGTCACACTTTGACGTATATTTTTTTCAGTTCCGGTTTCAGCGCAAGTGATACCAACTTTTGATTTCAAGTGCATTTTCTACATAATTTTCTGAATCCATTGACATTACATAAGCGGACTTTTCAAATGTAAAACTTTTTAGAGTTAAGTAGGCATTCCGTTTATTTCAATCGACCCATCTAATGCTAGAAAACTTAACATCTCGTCGAAAATCTTAAATTATGTGATTTACAAGTAAATACATTTTTTCCAAATGGTTTGTGCGACAAAACTCATTGTTTTTCAAATGGAACCATATTAGTACCCACCTACTATTCAATGTTACTACTAATAAGGAATCTTCCCGTATGCCCACTTTTCAACTAAGACAA